>CM056385.1:39992804-40122971 GCA_029718625.1 Synaphobranchus kaupii | reverse complement strand
ACCTGACCTGGTGTAGATATTTACCTCTTAAAACAGAATTTCTTCTTAAAGTAACAGGTTGCAGACATTAACATGCCTTAAATTAACTAGTCAGAGATGTTTCTCCATTAAAAAGTAAAATAATAAAATCATGAATTACATGATTAATTTTTCCCTTCTAGTTTTATAGAGTTTTGTTTTACGCAAACTTAGAATGTACATTCGCTCGCCGAGGCATAATAGTTGTTTCCTGTTATTTTCGCAAGTTTTTACTAATTAACTAACTCCGTATTGGCAAGAGGAAATCCTTGCCTGCTTACATGGATTTTGGGAGTGGGTCAGAAGAAGATACCATAGTTACCAAGATATCATAGCATTGATTTTGTCGGAGAATATGCCTGAGGGATATGCATGAAGGATATCTTTCTCCTCAATATGTAAGTATTACTGCTTGTGATATTTCAAATATATATGTTAGTTTTTCCACTCTGCCAGTGTTGTTCCATATGTTCGATATTGTTATTTTCACATTTTGAGTGCATTTCACATACTGTAGTGTAAGTGTTCATAGGTGGCTCAGTCATGCTTTATGTTTGATTTGCCCTTAAATTAGAACATTTGCCAGCATTTTCCTGATGGTGAAATATTATGTCTGTGGCGTATTAGTATGTCCCTGGGCAATACTTGTCACTTAGGCCATGGAAAATACTCATTCAAATTTACTGTGCATATGTGCTAGATGAATATAAAATTTTCCTTGGAGTGAGAATAGAATAGAATAACTTTTATTTTCCCGAAAGGGAACTTCAGTTGAAGCCACCAGCAACAATAAAAAAGACATAGACAGTGGGGCAGACCCACAACACACAAACAAACATATAAAATTCCAATATACAGACGTGCTCAAATTTGTTGGTACAACTGGTAAAGATGGGTAAAAAGGGTTATAAAAAATTCACCGTTTGGTGAATTAGCTTAATCTCACAGTGAAATAATGAGAAAAATCCAACCTTTAATTGACGTTCATTTATTATGAGAAAAAAAAATCCCTCATCAAGAAATTATTATTTTTAACCAAAACCACGTTGGCCACAATTATTGGCACCCCTGCATTTATATATAGAATAAAGTAATCATTTTTAATATTTGGTTGCATGTCCTTTGCATGCCATGACTTCCTGATGTCTGTGACCCAACAACATCAAAAGACTCTTGATATCTTTTTTTCTGGTAGTCTTACAAGCGATAATATAAGGTCTCTGCATTTGAATGGATCTCTATGGGAATTCGGGGGTGGGACTATATTTAGCTGTAAATTACACTGGAACAGTATGGAACACATTTGCACAGTTCAGCATGGAAACGAACTAATCACTCACGCGTCGTTTTTACTCGGTGCACTGCTCATTCGTCAGATAATGATCAAAAAGAATAGATAGTTAAGATTTTGCCAAATAAACCATGCCTTGGAAATGGTGCAAGGTGCAGGTATTAAGAATACACTCTCCCTGTATGGTTGGTGTCTGCACTCATCCCCGTTCCCCAGTAGAGGTACGAAACTTTCTCCCTTTTTAATTACCCAGATAGCAAGCGAACGTTGAATCGACGTAGATTAAATGTGGAATTCAGGACGTGGATTCAACATCAATTTTCTCATCGAAATCACGTTGAATCAACGTCAGAATCCCGACAAATATTGAATAATCATCAAAATTGGTTATTTTTTCGCCCACAGTAGCCTACACTCACTGCAATGAAGTTGTATTTTTATCCATTTTATGTGTTCAGCTGGCAGAGCAATTTATGACGTTAGGCGAATTATTTAGGCTACAGTTACGACTGACATTATCGGTTAAACTAGTTCAGTTAGCTAACTAATGGAGTGAGTCAGTAATGGCAACACACATTAAAACTTTTAAATATGTTAATATTTAACCTTGATTATTCAATATTTGTCGGTATTCTGACATTGATTCAACGTGATCTCGATGAGCAAATTTATGTTGTTCTTATATAGTTCTGTGGTATGTAGTAATTAAAAATCTCTGGTACAGCCCAACGCAGCCCCTACGTAAAAAAGGGGTGGGTATGTTGACGCCAACCAATAGCATGGATCCTTAATGGTCCAAACGCCTTAAGACGAACAAATTTGACGTCTTAATGCGGACGTCGAAATACAGGTTTTGGCCCAAACGGCGTTCCATACATCTGCAACTCGTAAACATTCTCACCGGTACAGTGCTACAGAAAGGTAATTACTTATTTTGTAGCAAGACAAAGTTAACTGTGATGTCTACCAGCTAACTCCAACTTTTGAAAATAGCACTTCGTGTGCTTCGCGTGTGATACCTAATTATATCCATATATTTAACCAAGCTTGCATCGATAAATTAACTAGTTAGCTGCTTTGTAGAGAACACTAGCTAGACATGCACCATTGAATGAACAAGCCAGCTAATGTAAGTAAGATCGTTTAAGCAGGGATGCAACTTGACGCCCCCTTAATGTGTTAGCTAATGTTTCATGGCTTCTTGTCACGTTGCTAAATATACCGAAAGTCTTTTTATATGGTTACCATTTACAAAGTAACATTATACTCCATTATACATGTATCTTGTTGCTTGTTATCTGTCCAATTATTTAAACCTAGAAAACAAATCTGATTATTTTGAGTAAGTTCACTCGTAAAATACAACACTGCATAACTTCCAATTTAAACAGTCATAATTTACAATTACAGTAGGTATGGATGTTGAGTTTTTTCACACCTATGAATACATTTACCTTGACTCGACTGCATGGACTTCTTGTCTGGAGCAAGATACTTTATTAATTCTTTCTCATAAGCCACTATCAGTCCTAGCTCACTAAATATGATGATAGATATGTTTGCTTTTTATGACTGTCCCTCAGATTTATATAACTAGGTTAGTAATCAAGTTTACGATGATCCACTTTAGTTAACGGCAGCAGTAGCTAGCTTTCTGCCTTGGCTGTTTTCTTTTTGTATTTTTCTGTGTGCTGGTGAAAGGTAGTATCTGTCATATCAGGTGTTATTCCAGATGTCAAAATATTTCAGATTTATAAGTACATGTGGTCATATGTAAGTACACACTGGCTATAGAAAGTTTACTAAATAAAGTTTCATAAATATGCACAGTGAAAATGGTGACGTTTAAATCCCCCCATGAAGTTTAATTATTGTCTGAAGTTGGCCATCTCATATCCGTGTAGATCACATAGTACTACCACATTTTGACCACAAGATGGTGGTCATTTCAACTATCTGTTATTCAGCATTGATTGAAATTCCAACCAGAACCACCAGGAGCACAAATTAAAAAGTTAATTGACCTCAGCGTTCTGTTGGTTGACAATGAATTGGATGCATAGCCAATTCATTTAAAAGTGACAGGTCATAGTTGAAATGGCACCATCTTGTGGTCAAAATGTGGTAGTACTATAATATGCAAGGATATGAGATGGCCAACTTCAAACTCTAATTAAACTTCATGGGGGGATTTGACCATCACCATTTCACTGTGCATATTTATAAATATATGAAGAAATAATAATCCAAGTCACAGCTTCTAATGTGTTGTCCCACATAGAGAACTTGCATTCTATGCTGTCTATAAGGGGTGGGGATTGCAGTAGGGTTTGGGGGGTCCTTGGGTGTATTTTGACAATTTAGATAGATTCCTCATCTCTGAAACATTATCAGGGAAGATTTTGATGCAAATCGGATATGGAGAACTATATTAAATCAATATTATATGATTCCTACGGCATGAAAAGTTTATATATAGATGTAATCAATTAGCATAATTTCCTTATACCAAATAATTTTTCAACAAAATAAGATTCAGGGATGCTAATATTATTCCTTTTTTACTCCTAAAGCTCTTCTCAGTATGATCTGTGATAGTGGGTGTCATGATTGTTCACCTTAGAGATGGAATTACCCACATTCTTCCTTACAGAACTGTTCAAGCTCAGAGAAATTGCATGGTGACCGTTGATGGACTGCATTCTTCAAGTCATTCCATAGATGTTCAATAAGATTTAGGTCAGGTCTCTTACTGGGCCTCTCATGGACATTGACTTTGTTGTTCTTTAGCCACTCCACTGTTATTTTGGCTGTGTGCCTTTGCTCAAATGAGCCCCAATGTTGGCTTTTTTAGTCAGGCCTTCCTTGTTATCACCTTGCCATACAGGCCAGAATTGTTGATATTTGATATTGTTGTCACATGCACACATTGACTAGTCTTTGCCATAAAGGACTGCAGCTCCTTCAAAGTTGACATTGACCTCATGGTGGCTTTTCTGATCAGGCTACTCCTTGCTGGGTCATCCAGTTTGGAGGACAACCTGATCTAGGCAAGATTTAGGTGGTGCCATTGGCTATGCTTTGTACTTCTTAATGATGGTCTTGACTGTATTCCAAGGGATATTTAAGTCCTTTGATATCTTTTTAGACCCATCTCCTGATTTGTGTCTATATCACAACTGAGTTCTTTTGAAAGCTCATTGTTTGTTCTTGAACTATGTGCACTATCCAGGGTAGGAGGCGTACAGAAACAGTTGTTCAACTGAATGCACATTGCATCTTCAACTACATGCACATTGAATACACTTTCACATGCATTCACCACATACAATTACTACAGAAAGTTGTTAACATCTCTGTTTTCATTTAGGCCTACATAATTTATGCGAACAGATATTGGTGATTTTAAACATGTTTCAACCTCTCTTTTTCGCTCCAGCTTTTCTGCAGCCCCCGCAAGCAATTGTGGCCCCGGTTTATCTGTGTGCAAACCCAGTGCGTATGTTCTGAAGTGTGCCGGTGTCCCAGGTGCAGTGGTATGTATACTTTATGTCTCATACTCAGGTCCCAGGGCCTCGTTGTCACGACTTTGGCCTGGTTCATATCTCAACACTTGTGAATTGTAGTATCAGAATCCATGTCAAGAACTAGGCCCGTTACAGGTCTCGAGAATTTACGGCAGATACAAGTCTTAAGGCCTCAGAGTGCGACCAGCAGCTGCAACAAGCCTTAAGACCGTCTGGAATCTGCCCTGGGTGGATCCATGACCCAAAACCTCTGAAATCTGTGCCGTCCTAAGAGCTCTGTGTTGCTCATATGCTCGACCTAAGTCCCAAGACATTTGTCATTCAGCCCAGTGTGTGTACCAGTACCATGTCCTGAAATCCAATCCATAGGTACGCTACCCAGCACCAAGGCATATGCATCAGGAAGCACTGTGGGCGTCTAACAGATGAGCTGACCATGCGGAGGAGAAGCAGGAAGTCCCCAGACGGAGGAGCTGTGTAAGTATGAGTTTTGCTTTCTTTTTGTTTTTATGCACCACATTTGGTGTAGATTAGTGTATTACTACTTACAGTCTTACATACTTCTATGCAATCAAATCAATTTGTTTTGACTAAAACAAACTCATTTGATTATAGTTGTATGTGATACTGTCTGTAGTAATGCACTAATGGAGGGTGGGGCCTGGCCGAATTCTCAACTTTTTCGCCTTACAGCCAAACCGTTTCTGCTCCAAAAAAGTTGCATAACCCCCCCCTGCGTTTTTGCTTCCAACTTTCAGGGGGGGCCACAACCGCCACTTCCCCTTCATTCACACCCCATTCATACAACTCCCCCACCCTTGGGGACCACCGCATCCATACCACTCCCCCCACCCTTGGGGACCACCGCATCCATACCACTCCCCCACCCTTGGGGACCCACCGCATCCATACCACTCCCCCCACCCTTGGGGACCACCAACATTGCTCAGGTGTGGCACTCGGGGAATCGAACCGGCAACATCGACCCACGTGAAGTGCGGTCCAACCTCCTACGCCACGGAGTCCTTTGCATTTGTGTTTTGTTTTTCTACAAACTTAAATGGCACAATGGTACAATGGTACAATGGACAAAAGTTGTGCAAACCTGAATGGGGATTGAACCCCCCGTCCTTGGCGTTGCTAAACCAGAACCATTCCTTTGAGCCACTGTAACTTGCACTTCTTTGTTGGTTTTCCTGCAGTGAATTCATGAAGATGCAAAAAGAGAGAGAAAGAACATTCAAAAAGCCTGTCCCTTCTGTTGTTTTTTATACCTTTATGTACCTATGTGCTTTTGCTCCCCTACGGGGACAATTAAAGTTTATTGAATTTAATTGAATTCTCGCCACAATCTTGGACAGAAAATGAGACCACAGAAATGTAGGTGAAGAGTGAGGTTTGAACCCTGAAGTGCTGTGTCCACAGACAAAGACAATACCGTTGTGCCAAAGTATCCTTAGCTGTTTTGTGAGCTCTGAAGTGGAGTGAAGAAGCTGAGATCATAAAAATATGAGGAATAAAGATAAAGAATGAGGTTTGAACCCTCAAGCTCACCTTCCAGAGTCCAAGACTCTACCGTTATGCCACAGTGGCCTTGATGTGTTTGAGGGTGATCACTCTATTGGGGCATATTTTGACCAAAGGGAAGATTTGACTAAAGAGAGGATTGCCCTCTACTGGCCCACCAACATCACTTCCAGCCACAACTTAGGTCTCCCATCTGAGTACTAACCAAGCCCACACCTGCTTAGCTTTTGCCATTCAGCAGGAGCAGATTGCATGGTGGTAGACAAGGAGGCAAATTATAAACCAACAGCATAACATATGTAAGCTACTTTGTGAAAACTTTTGTTTCATTTAATGGGGGACTTTGAAGGATACATTTTCAGGGCTGCCAGATTTCAGAAAAAAATTATTTAATAATTCCCCCCAAACGGGGGATTTTGGGGAGTTCCACCCCCCCCCCCCCCCCCCCCCCCCCCCCCGAACAAGGTTGGAAAAACGAACGAAAACGAGCTGCATTCGGATGCAGTAACCGACAGCAAACCTTTCTGTGTTCGCGTTTCCAATTAACAATGCACAAACTAACCTATGTATGAAATTTCCTATAGCATAGTAATCACAATTTCAATCACAATTTTTCTTTAGGCAACGTGTGCATTACACACACATTTGAGTATTTTTGTTGCATTCCTTGTTATATAAATCTAAAATAGAAACTTTCCATAATTTGTGGATACTAATCCCTTTGTTGAATATTGGTAACAATCGCATTCGTTTAGGCTATCGGCTATCATCTTTTCCTGTTGTGGTGAAGAAATAGCATGAGCTGTCCAGATTATTGAAATAATTTGATTCAAAACTAGTGTTTCGCTCAACTCCGCTCACACGCTCTGGTGGCTATGCAAATAAAGTTTGAACATAATATTTTTTTAAATTCAAAATCACTCTTTAATGAATGCGGAGGAGACCATTCATCACTAATTTACAACCTCCCTTAATTACATTATAGGCATTTAGCAGATGCTCTTATCCAGAGCGACTTACACAACTGTTTAGCATTTTTTTTTAATTTTTTTTTTTTTACATATTATCCATTCAGACAGCTGGATATATACTGAAGCGATTCAGGTTAAGTACCTTGCTCAAGGGTACAACGACAGTGTCCAACCGGGGAATCGAACCTGCAACCTTTCGGTACAAGGCCAGTTCCTTAACCATTATACTACACTGCCGCACTGCATATCTGTCTGCAAGGTGCACGTATTAAGAATACACTCTCCATGCTGTACGGTTGGTGTCTGCACTCATCCCCGTTCCCCAGTAGAGGTGCGCAACTTTTCTCCCATTAATTACCCAGATAGCAAGCGAACGTTGAATCGACGTGGATTCAACATCAATTTGCTCATCGAAATCACGTTGAAAGCTAATGGAGTGAGTCAGTGATGGCAACAAACATTAAAACTTTTAAATATCATGTAAATATTTAACCTTGATTATTCAATATTTGTCGGTATTCTGACAACGTGATCTCGATGAGAAAATTGATGTTGAATCAACGTCGGAATTCCACATTGAATCTACGTCGATTCAACGTTCGCTTGCTATCTGGGAGGTGTTCACCAATACACTTTCTGCACTGTAACATCTCTATCTGTCACCTTCTATGCTTCCCCCTGACTGAATAAACATGAATAAAAAATGAATAAGGAGAATGGACAGCCCACTCTCCTATTCAAAAGTAATCACAATTTCAATTTCCAACATTGTTCACTGCAATCTTTGCCTTCAAACATTCAAACCATACATTCAAAGTCATATGGACAACACAGTTTTGCGCTAAAAGTTTATTAACGTTAACACACACAGCACGATAGCCTACAGAACTGCTTGCTAAGCTGCTAAATTAGCTGATAGCAACATACGATCGAATAGGAATCAACTGCTTAAATATCAGGAATATTAACTGATATACAGTAGCCTATATAGTTCTGTGGATATGACTCACTCTTGTACCATAGTCAGAATCTCTGCCATAGTTATGCGAATAAACGCTCTATGTATATTACGTTTTTACTTCCGCGTTACTTGCTGAAATTGTTGGATGAGTGCACAATTCTGCAGGTGAGTGTGCTCCTGAACTCCCTCAACAACACCCCGGAAATAAGGGGTTCGTTTTGGTAATTTAAGTGCCCCCATTTGTGAGAAAAAATCGCACACTCAAAAGCTTTTTGACGAAGTGGACTCAAATATGCGTACCCAAAAGTGTGTAGGGGTCGTATTCGGACACAGCCAAAATGAAACTCCAGTTAATATGGTTTGATCAACCGTGACGCAATGTTTATGTTTTTTGAAAGCGCTTATGGGATAGCTATGTTGTTCAATAACAAGACGCGATTACTGAAGCCGACGAGACCTTTGACTTCATTTCCCGAATAAACCATTGTCGAAAGGCCATGTGGTGTACATCTGCGACTCGTAAACATTCTTCCACCGTACAGTGCTACAGAAAGGTAATTACTTATTTTGTAGCAAGACAACTATGTAATGTCTACCAGCTAACTCCAACTTTTGAAAATAGCACTTCGTATGCTTCGCGTGTGATACCTAATTATATATCCATATATTTAACAAAGCTTGCATCGATAAATTGAACTAGTTAGCTGGCTTTGTAGAGAACACTAGCTAGACAGGGACCATTGAATAAACAAGCCAGCTAATGTTGGCAAGTTCGTTTAAGCAGGCATGCAACTTGACGCGCCCCCGCCCCGCTAATGTGTTAGCTAATGTTGTATGGCTTGTCACGTTGCTAAATATACCGAAAGTCTTTTTATATGGTTACCATTTACAAAGTAACATTATACTCCATTATACATGTATCGTGTTGCTAGTTATCTGTCAAATTATTTAAACCTAGAAAAAAAAGAGCGGATTATTTTGAGTAAGTTCACTAGTAAAATGCAACACTGCGTAACTTCCAATTTAAACACTCATAATTTACAATTACAGTAACAATGGTATGGATGTTGAGTTTTTTCCACACCTATGAATACATTTACCTTGACTCGACTGCATGGACTTCTTGTCTGGAGCAAGACGCTTTATTCATTCTTTCTCATAAGCCACTATCAGTCTAGCTCACTAAATATGATGATAGATATGTTTGCTTTTTATGACTGTCCCTCAGATTTATATAACTAGGTTAGTAATCAAGTTTACGATGATCCACTTTAGTTAACAGCAGCAATAGCTAGCTTTCTGCCTTGGCTGTTTTATTTTTGTATTTTTCTGTCATATCAGGTGTTATTCCAGATGTCAAAATATTTCAGATTTATAAGTACATGTGGTCCTATGTAAGTACATACTGGCTATAGAAAGTTTGCACATCCTTTCATAAATATGCACAGTGAAAATGGTGACGTTAAAACCCCCCCATGAAGTTTAATTAGAGTTTGAAGTTGGCCATCTCATATCCTTGTATATAACAGTACTACCACATTTTGACCACAAGATGGTGCCATTTTAAGAGATAGTTGAAATGGCACCATCTTGTGGTCAAAATGTGGTAGTACTGTGTGAAATACAAGGATATGAGATGTATATCACATATAGTACTACCGCATTTTGACCACAAGATGGTGCCATTTTAAGAGATAGTTGAAATGGCACCATCTTGTGGTCAAAATGTGGTAGTACTGTGTGAAATACAAGGATATGAGATGTATATCACATATAGTACTACCACATTTTGACCACAAGATGGTGCCATTTCAACTATCTGTTAAAATGGCACCATCTTGTGGTCAAAATGTGGTAGTACTGTTATATACAAGGACATGAGATGGCCAACTTCAAACTCTAATTAAACTTCATGGGGGGATTTAACCATCACCATTTTCACTGTGCATATTTATAAATATATGAAGAAATAATAATCCAAGTCACAGCTTCTCATGTGTTTTCCCGCATAATTTATGCTAACAGATATTGGTGATTTTAAACATGTTTCAACCTCTCTTTTTCGCTCCAGCTTTTCTGCAGCCCCGCAAGCAATTGTGGCCCCGGTTTATCTGTGTGCAAACCCAGTGCGTACGTTCTGAAGTGTGCCGGTGTCCCAGGTGCAGTGGTATGTATACTTTATGTCTCATACTCAGGTCGCAGGGCCTCGTTGTCACGACTTTGGCCTGGTTCATATCTCAACACTTGTGAATTGTAGTATCAGAATCCATGTCAAGAACTAGGCCCGTTACAGGTCTCGAGAATTTACGGCAGATACAAGTCTTAAGGCCTCAGAGTGCGACCAGCAGCTGCAACAAGCCTTAAGACCGTCTGGAATCTGCCCTGGGTGGATCCATGACCCAAAACCTCTGAAATCTGTGCCGTCCTAAGAGCTCTGTGTTGCTCATATGCTCGACCTAAGTCCCAAGACATTTGTCATTCAGCCCAGTGTGTGTACCAGTACCATGTCCTGAAATCCAATCCATAGGTACGCTACCCAGCACCAAGGCATATGCATCAGGGAAGCACTGTGGGCGTCTAACAGATGAGCTGACCATGCGGAGGAGAAGCAGGAAGTCCCCAGACGGAGGAGCTGTGTAAGTATGAGTTTTGCTTTCTTTTTGTTTTTATGCACCACATTTGGTGTAGATTAGTGTATTACTACTTACAGTCTTACATACTTCTATGCAATCAAATCAATTTGTTTTAACTAAAACAAACTCATTTGATTATAGTTGTATGTGATACTGTCTGTAGTAATGCACTAATGGAGGGTGGGGCCTGGCCGAATTCTCAACTTTTTCGCCTTACAGCCAAACCGTTTCTGCTCCAAAAAAGTTGCATAACCCCCTGCGTTTTGCTTCCAACTTTCAGGGGGGGCCACAACCGCCACTTCCCCTTCATTCACACCCCATTCATACCCCATTCATGACAACTCCCCCACCCTTGGGGACCACCGCATCCATACCACTCCCCCCACCCTTGGGGACCACCGCATCCATACCACTCCCCCACCCTTGGGGACCACCAACATTGCTCAGGTGTGGCACTCGGGGAATCGAACCGGCAACATCGACCCACGTGAAGTGCGGTCCAACCTCCTACGCCACGGAGTCCTTTGCATTTGTGTTTTGTTTTTCTACAAACTTAAATGGCACAATGGTACAATGGTACAATGGACAAAAGTTGTGCAAACCTGAATGGGGATTGAACCCCCGTCCTTGGCGTTGCTAAACCAGAACCATTCCTTTGAGCCACTGTAACTTGCACTTCTTTGTTGGGTTTTCCTGCAGTGAATTCATGAAGATGCAAAAAGAGAGGAGAAAGAACATTCAAAAAGCCTGTCCCTTCTGTTGTTTTTTATACCTTTATGTACCTATGTGCTTTTGCTCCCCTACGGGGACAATTAAAGTTTATTGAATTTAATTGAATTCTCGCCACAATCTTGGACAGAAAATGAGACCACAGAAATGTAGGTGAAGAGTGAGGTTTGAACCCTGAAGTGCTGTGTCCACAGACAAAGACAATACCGTTGTGCCAAAGTATCCTTAGCTGTTTTGTGAGCTCTGAAGTGGAGTGAAGAAGCTGAGATCATAAAAATATGAGGAATAAAGATAAAGAATGAGGTTTGAACCCTCAAGCTCACCTTCCAGAGTCCAAGACTCTACCGTTATGCCACAGTGGCCTTGATGTGTTTGAGGGTGATCACTCTATTGGGGGCATATTTGACCAAAGGGAAGATTTGACTAAAGAGAGGATTGCCCTCTACTGGCCCACCAACATCACTTCCAGCCACAACTTAGGTCTCCCATCTGAGTACTAACCAAGCCCACACCTGCTTAGCTTTTGCCATTCAGCAGGAGCAGATTGCATGGTGGTATGGCTGCTGATAAAATGTCTCTTCATTTTATAACACACAAACTGCACTGTGGGTAATCTGAAATATTTAATGAGAATGTGTATGCATGTTAGCTAACCATATGAACATAATGAACACAAAGTAGACAAGGAGGCAAATTATAAACCAACAGCATAACATATGTAAGCTACTTTGTGAAAACTTTTGTTTCATTTAATGGGGGACTTTGAAGGATACATTTTCAGGGCTGCCAGATTTCAGAAAAAAATTATTTAATAATTCCCCCAAACGGGGGATTTTGGGGAGTTCCACCCCCCCCCCCCCCCCCCCAACAAGGTTGGAAAACGAACGAAAACGAGCTGCATTCGGATGCAGTAACCGACAGCAAACCTTTCTGTGTTCGCGTTTCCAATTAACAATGCACAAACTAACCTATGTATGAAATTTCCTATAGCATAGTAATCACAATTTCAATCACAATTTTTCTTTAGGCAACGTGTGCATTACACACACATTTGAGTATTTTTGTTGCATTCCTTGTTATATAAATCTAAAATAGAAACTTTCCATAATTTGTGGATACTAATCCCTTTGTTGAATATTGGTAACAATCGCATTCGTTTAGGCTATCGGCTATCATCTTTTCCTGTTGTGGTGAAGAAATAGCATGAGCTGTCCAGATTATTGAAATAATTTGATTCAAAACTAGTGTTTCGCTCAACTCCGCTCACACGCTCTGGTGGCTATGCAAATAAAGTTTGAACATAATATTTTTTAAATTCAAAATCACTCTTTAATGAATGCGGAGGAGACCATTCATCACTAATTTACAACCTCCCTTAATTACATTATAGGCATTTAGCAGATGCTCTTATCCAGAGCGACTTACACAACTGTTTAGCATTTTTTTTTTTTTTTTTTTTTACATATTATCCATTCAGACAGCTGGATATATACTGAAGCGATTCAGGTTAAGTACCTTGCTCAAGGGTACAACGACAGTGTCCAACCGGGGAATCGAACCTGCAACCTTTCGGTTACAAGGCCAGTTCCTTAACCATTATACTACACTGCCGCACTGCATATCTGTCTGCAAGGTGCACGTATTAAGAATACACTCTCCATGCTGTACGGTTGGTGTCTGCACTCATCCCCGTTCCCCAGTAGAGGTGCGCAACTTTCTCCCATTAATTACCCAGATAGCAAGCGAACGTTGAATCGACGTGGATTTCAACATCAATTTGCTCATCGAAATCACGTTGAAAGCTAATGGAGTGAGTCAGTGATGGCAACAAACATTAAAACTTTTAAATATCATGTAAATATTTAACCTTGATTATTCAATATTTGTCGGTATTCTGACAACGTGATCTCGATGAGAAAATTGATGTTGAATCAACGTCGGAATTCCACATTGAATCTACGTCGATTCAACGTTCGCTTGCTATCTGGGAGGTGTTCACCAATACACTTTCTGCACTGTAACATCTCTATCTGTCACCTTCTATGCTTCCCCCCTGACTGAATAAACATGAATAAAAAATGAATAAGGAGAATGGACAGCCCACTCTCCTATTCAAAAGTAATCACAATTTCAATTTCCAACATTGTTCACTGCAATCTTTGCCTTCAAACATTCAAACCATACATTCAAAGTCATATGGACAACACAGTTTTGCGCTAAAAGTTTATTAACGTTAACACACACAGCACGATAGCCTACAGAACTGCTTGCTAAGCTGCTAAATTAGCTGATAGCAACATACGATCGAATAGGAATCAACTGCTTAATCAGGAATATTAACTGATATACAGTAGCCTATATAGTTCTGTGGATATGACTCACTCTTGTACCATAGTCAGAATCTCTGCCATAGTTATGCGAATAAACGCTCTATGTATATTACGTTTTTACTTCCGCGTTACTTGCTGAAATTGTTGGATGAGTGCACAATTCTGCAGGTGAGTGTGCTCCTGAACTCCCTCAACAACACCCCGGAAATAAGGGGTTCGTTTTGGTAATTTAAGTGCCCCCATTTGTGAGAAAAAATCGCACACTCAAAAGCTTTTTGACGAAGTGGACTCAAATATGCGTACCCAAAAGTGTGTAGGGGTCGTATTCGGACACAGCCAAAATGAAACTCCAGTTAATATGGTTTGATCAACCGTGACGCAATGTTTATGTTTTTTGAAAGCGCTTATGGGATAGCTATGTTGTCAATAACAAGACGCGATTACTGAAGCCGACGAGACCTTTGACTTCATTTCCCGAATAAACCATTGTCGAAAGGCCATGTGGTGTACATCTGCGACTCGTAAACATTCTTCCACCGTACAGTGCTACAGAAAGGTAATTACTTATTTTGTAGCAAGACAACTATGTAATGTCTACCAGCTAACTCCAACTTTTGAAAATAGCACTTCGTATGCTTCGCGTGTGATACCTAATTATATATCCATATATTTAACAAAGCTTGCATCGATAAATTGAACTAGTTAGCTGGCTTTGTAGAGAACACTAGCTAGACAGGGACCATTGAATAAACAAGCCAGCTAATGTTGGCAAGTTCGTTTAAGCAGGCATGCAACTTGACGCGCCCCCCGCCCCGCTAATGTGTTAGCTAATGTTGTATGGCTTGTCACGTTGCTAAATATACCGAAAGTCTTTTTATATGGTTACCATTTACAAAGTAACATTATACTCCATTATACATGTATCGTGTTGCTAGTTATCTGTCAAATTATTTAAACCTAGAAAAAAAAAGCGGATTATTTTGAGTAAGTTCACTAGTAAAATGCAACACTGCGTAACTTCCAATTTAAACACTCATAATTTACAATTACAGTAACAATGGTATGGATGTTGAGTTTTTTCCACACCTATGAATACATTTACCTTGACTCGACTGCATGGACTTCTTGTCTGGAGCAAGATGCTTTATTCATTCTTTCTCATAAGCCACTATCAGTCTAGCTCACTAAATATGATGATAGATATGTTTGCTTTTTATGACTGTCCCTCAGATTTATATAACTAGGTTAGTAATCAAGTTTACGATGATCCACTTTAGTTAACAGCAGCAATAGCTAGCTTTCTGCCTTGGCTGTTTTATTTTTGTATTTTTCTGTCATATCAGGTGTTATTCCAGATGTCAAAATATTTCAGATTTATAAGTACATGTGGTCCTATGTAAGTACATACTGGCTATAGAAAGTTTGCACATCCTTTCATAAATATGCACAGTGAAAATGGTGACGTTAAAACCCCCCCATGAAGTTTAATTAGAGTTTGAAGTTGGCCATCTCATATCCTTGTATATAACAGTACTACCACATTTTGACCACAAGATGGTGCCATTTTAAGAGATAGTTGAAATGGCACCATCTTGTGGTCAAAATGTGGTAGTACTGTGTGAAATACAAGGATATGAGATGTATATCACATATAGTACTACCACATTTTGACCACAAGATGGTGCCATTTTAAGAGATAGTTGAAATGGCACCATCTTGTGGTCAAAATGTGGTAGTACTGTGTGAAATACAAGGATATGAGATGTATATCACATATAGTACTACCACATTTTGACCACAAGATGGTGCCATTTCAACTATCTGTTAAAATGGCACCATCTTGTGGTCAAAATGTGGTAGTACTGTTATATACAAGGGACATGAGATGGCCAACTTCAAACTCTAATTAAACTTCATGGGGGGATTTAACCATCACCATTTTCACTGTGCATATTTATAAATATATGAAGAAATAATAATCCAAGTCACAGCTTCTCATGTGTTTTCCCGCATAATTTATGCTAACAGATATTGGTGATTTTAAACATGTTTCAACCTCTCTTTTTCGCTCCAGCTTTTCTGCAGCCCCGCAAGCAATTGTGGCCCCGGTTTATCTGTGTGCAAACCCAGTGCGTACGTTCTGAAGTGTGCCGGTGTCCCAGGTGCAGTGGTATGTATACTTTATGTCTCATACTCAGGTCCCAGGGCCTCGTTGTCACGACTTTGGCCTGGTTCATATCTCAACACTTGTGAATTGTAGTATCAGAATCCATGTCAAGAACTAGGCCCGTTACAGGTCTCGAGAATTTACGGCAGATACAAGTCTTAAGGCCTCAGAGTGCGACCAGCAGCTGCAACAAGCCTTAAGACCGTCTGGAATCTGCCCTGGGTGGATCCATGACCCAAAACCTCTGAAATCTGTGCCGTCCTAAGAGCTCTGTGTTGCTCATATGCTCGACCTAAGTCCCAAGACATTTGTCATTCAGCCCAGTGTGTGTACCAGTACCATGTCCTGAAATCCAATCCATAGGTACGCTACCCAGCACCAAGGCATATGCATCAGGGAAGCACTGTGGGCGTCTAACAGATGAGCTGACCATGCGGAGGAGAAGCAGGAAGTCCCCAGACGGAGGAGCTGTGTAAGTATGAGTTTTGCTTTCTTTTTGTTTTTATGCACCACATTTGGTGTAGATTAGTGTATTACTACTTACAGTCTTACATACTTCTATGCAATCAAATCAATTTGTTTTGACTAAAACAAACTCATTTGATTATAGTTGTATGTGATACTGTCTGTAGTAATGCACTAATGGAGGGTGGGGCCTGGCCGAATTCTCAACTTTTTCGCCTTACAGCCAAACCGTTTCTGCTCCAAAAAAGTTGCATAACCCCCCCCTGCGTTTTGCTTCCAACTTTCAGGGGGGGCCACAACCGCCACTTCCCCTTCATTCACACCCCATTCATACAACTCCCCCACCCTTGGGGACCACCGCATCCATACCACTCCCCCCACCCTTGGGGACCACCGCATCCATACCACTCCCCCACCCTTGGGGACCACCGCATCCATACCACTCCCCCACCCTTGGGGACCACCAACATTGCTCAGGTGTGGCACTCGGGGAATCGAACCGGCAACATCGACCCACGTGAAGTGCGGTCCAACCTCCTACGCCACGGAGTCCTTTGCATTTGTGTTTTGTTTTTCTACAAACTTAAATGGCACAATGGTACAATGGTACAATGGACAAAAGTTGTGCAAACCTGAATGGGGATTGAACCCCCGTCCTTGGCGTTGCTAAACCAGAACCATTCCTTTGAGCCACTGTAACTTGCACTTCTTTGTTGGGTTTTCCTGCAGTGAATTCATGAAGATGCAAAAAGAGAGGAGAAAGAACATTCAAAAAGCCTGTCCCTTCTGTTGTTTTTTATACCTTTATGTACCTATGTGCTTTTGCTCCCCTACGGGGACAATTAAAGTTTATTGAATTTAATTGAATTCTCGCCACAATCTTGGACAGAAAATGAGACCACAGAAATGTAGGTGAAGAGTGAGGTTTGAACCCTGAAGTGCTGTGTCCACAGACAAAGACAATACCGTTGTGCCAAAGTATCCTTAGCTGTTTTGTGAGCTCTGAAGTGGAGTGAAGAAGCTGAGATCATAAAAATATGAGGAATAAAGATAAAGAATGAGGTTTGAACCCTCAAGCTCACCTTCCAGAGTCCAAGACTCTACCGTTATGCCACAGTGGCCTTGATGTGTTTGAGGGTGATCACTCTATTGGGGCATATTTGACCAAAGGGAAGATTTGACTAAAGAGAGGATTGCCCTCTACTGGCCCACCAACATCACTTCCAGCCACAACTTAGGTCTCCCATCTGAGTACTAACCAAGCCCACACCTGCTTAGCTTTTGCCATTCAGCAGGAGCAGATTGCATGGTGGTAGACAAGGAGGCAAATTATAAACCAACAGCATAACATATGTAAGCTACTTTGTGAAAACTTTTGTTTCATTTAATGGGGGACTTTGAAGGATACATTTTCAGGGCTGCCAGATTTCAGAAAAAAATTATTTAATAATTCCCCCAAACGGGGGATTTTGGGGAGTTCCACCCCCCCCCCCCCCCCCCCCCCCCAACAAGGTTGGAAAACGAACGAAAACGAGCTGCATTCGGATGCAGTAACCGACAGCAAACCTTTCTGTGTTCGCGTTTCCAATTAACAATGCACAAACTAACCTATGTATGAAATTTCCTATAGCATAGTAATCACAATTTCAATCACAATTTTTCTTTAGGCAACGTGTGCATTACACACACATTTGAGTATTTTTGTTGCATTCCTTGTTATATAAATCTAAAATAGAAACTTTCCATAATTTGTGGATACTAATCCCTTTGTTGAATATTGGTAACAATCGCATTCGTTTAGGCTATCGGCTATCATCTTTTCCTGTTGTGGTGAAGAAATAGCATGAGCTGTCCAGATTATTGAAATAATTTGATTCAAAACTAGTGTTTCGCTCAACTCCGCTCACACGCTCTGGTGGCTATGCAAATAAAGTTTGAACATAATATTTTTTAAATTCAAAATCACTCTTTAATGAATGCGGAGGAGACCATTCATCACTAATTTACAACCTCCCTTAATTACATTATAGGCATTTAGCAGATGCTCTTATCCAGAGCGACTTACACAACTGTTTAGCATTTTTTTTTTTTTTTTTTTTACATATTATCCATTCAGACAGCTGGATATATACTGAAGCGATTCAGGTTAAGTACCTTGCTCAAGGGTACAACGACAGTGTCCAACCGGGGAATCGAACCTGCAACCTTTCGGTTACAAGGCCAGTTCCTTAACCATTATACTACACTGCCGCACTGCATATCTGTCTGCAAGGTGCACGTATTAAGAATACACTCTCCATGCTGTACGGTTGGTGTCTGCACTCATCCCCGTTCCCCAGTAGAGGTGCGCAACTTTCTCCCATTAATTACCCAGATAGCAAGCGAACGTTGAATCGACGTGGATTCAACATCAATTTGCTCATCGAAATCACGTTGAAAGCTAATGGAGTGAGTCAGTGATGGCAACAAACATTAAAACTTTTAAATATCATGTAAATATTTAACCTTGATTATTCAATATTTGTCGGTATTCTGACAACGTGAATCTCGATGAGAAAATTGATGTTGAATCAACGTCGGAATTCCACATTGAATCTACGTCGATTCAACGTTCGCTTGCTATCTGGGAGGTGTTCACCAATACACTTTCTGCACTGTAACATCTCTATCTGTCACCTTCTATGCTTCCCCCTGACTGAATAAACATGAATAAAAAATGAATAAGGAGAATGGACAGCCCACTCTCCTATTCAAAAGTAATCACAATTTCAATTTCCAACATTGTTCACTGCAATCTTTGCCTTCAAACATTCAAACCATACATTCAAAGTCATATGGACAACACAGTTTTGCGCTAAAAGTTTATTAACGTTAACACACACAGCACGATAGCCTACAGAACTGCTTGCTAAGCTGCTAAATTAGCTGATAGCAACATACGATCGAATAGGAATCAACTGCTTAAATATCAGGAATATTAACTGATATACAGTAGCCTATATAGTTCTGTGGATATGACTCACTCTTGTACCATAGTCAGAATCTCTGCCATAGTTATGCGAATAAACGCTCTATGTATATTACGTTTTTACTTCCGCGTTACTTGCTGAAATTGTTGGATGAGTGCACAATTCTGCAGGTGAGTGTGCTCCTGAACTCCCTCAACAACACCCCGGAAATAAGGGGTTCGTTTTGGTAATTTAAGTGCCCCCATTTGTGAGAAAAATCGCACACTCAAAAGCTTTTTGACGAAGTGGACTCAAATATGCGTACCCAAAAGTGTGTAGGGGTCGTATTCGGACACAGCCAAAATGAAACTCCAGTTAATATGGTTTGATCAACCGTGACGCAATGTTTATGTTTTTTGAAAGCGCTTATGGGATAGCTATGTTGTCAATAACAAGACGCGATTACTGAAGCCGACGAGACCTTTGACTTCATTTCCCGAATAAACCATTGTCGAAAGGCCATGTGGTGTACATCTGCGACTCGTAAACATTCTTCCACCGTACAGTGCTACAGAAAGGGAATTACTTATTTTGTAGCAAGACAACTATGTAATGTCTACCAGCTAACTCCAACTTTTGAAAATAGCACTTCGTATGCTTCGCGTGTGATACCTAATTATATATCCATATATTTAACAAAGCTTGCATCGATAAATTGAACTAGTTAGCTGGCTTTGTAGAGAACACTAGCTAGACAGGGACCATTGAATAAACAAGCCAGCTAATGTTGGCAAGTTCGTTTAAGCAGGCATGCAACTTGACGCGCCCCCGCCCCGCTAATGTGTTAGCTAATGTTGTATGGCTTGTCACGTTGCTAAATATACCGAAAGTCTTTTTATATGGTTACCATTTACAAAGTAACATTATACTCCCATTATACATGTATCGTGTTGCTAGTTATCTGTCAAATTATTTAAACCTAGAAAAAAAAAAGCGGATTATTTTGAGTAAGTTCACTAGTAAAATGCAACACTGCGTAACTTCCAATTTAAACACTCATAATTTACAATTACAGTAACAATGGTATGGATGTTGAGTTTTTTCCACACCTATGAATACATTTACCTTGACTCGACTGCATGGACTTCTTGTCTGGAGCAAGACGCTTTATTCATTCTTTCTCATAAGCCACTATCAGTCTAGCTCACTAAATATGATGATAGATATGTTTGCTTTTTATGACTGTCCCTCAGATTTATATAACTAGGTTAGTTATCAAGTTTACGATGATCCACTTTAGTTAACAGCAGCAATAGCTAGCTTTCTGCCTTGGCTGTTTTATTTTTGTATTTTTCTGTCATATCAGGTGTTATTCCAGATGTCAAAATATTTCAGATTTATAAGTACATGTGGTCCTATGTAAGTACATACTGGCTATAGAAAGTTTGCACATCCTTTCATAAATATGCACAGTGAAAATGGTGACGTTAAAACCCCCCCATGAAGTTTAATTAGAGTTTGAAGTTGGCCATCTCATATCCTTGTATATAACAGTACTACCACATTTTGACCACAAGATGGTGCCATTTTAAGAGATAGTTGAAATGGCACCATCTTGTGGTCAAAATGTGGTAGTACTGTGTGAAATACAAGGATATGAGATGTATATCACATATAGTACTACCACATTTTGACCACAAGATGGTGCCATTTTAAGAGATAGTTGAAATGGCACCATCTTGTGGTCAAAATGTGGTAGTACTGTGTGAAATACAAGGATATGAGATGTATATCACATATAGTACTACCACATTTTGACCACAAGATGGTGCCATTTCAACTATCTGTTAAAATGGCACCATCTTGTGGTCAAAATGTGGTAGTACTGTTATATACAAGGACATGAGATGGCCAACTTCAAACTCTAATTAAACTTCATGGGGGGATTTAACCATCACCATTTTCACTGTGCATATTTATAAATATATGAAGAAATAATAATCCAAGTCACAGCTTCTCATGTGTTTTCCCGCATAATTTATGCTAACAGATATTGGTGATTTTAAACATGTTTCAACCTCTCTTTTTCGCTCCAGCTTTTCTGCAGCCCCGCAAGCAATTGTGGCCCCGGTTTATCTGTGTGCAAACCCAGTGCGTACGTTCTGAAGTGTGCCGGTGTCCCAGGTGCAGTGGTATGTATACTTTATGTCTCATACTCAGGTCGCAGGGCCTCGTTGTCACGACTTTGGCCTGGTTCATATCTCAACACTTGTGAATTGTAGTATCAGAATCCATGTCAAGAACTAGGCCCGTTACAGGTCTCGAGAATTTACGGCAGATACAAGTCTTAAGGCCTCAGAGTGCGACCAGCAGCTGCAACAAGCCTTAAGACCGTCTGGAATCTGCCCTGGGTGGATCCATGACCCAAAACCTCTGAAATCTGTGCCGTCCTAAGAGCTCTGTGTTGCTCATATGCTCGACCTAAGTCCCAAGACATTTGTCATTCAGCCCAGTGTGTGTACCAGTACCATGTCCTGAAATCCAATCCATAGGTACGCTACCCAGCACCAAGGCATATGCATCAGGGAAGCACTGTGGGCGTCTAACAGATGAGCTGACCATGCGGAGGAGAAGCAGGAAGTCCCCAGACGGAGGAGCTGTGTAAGTATGAGTTTTGCTTTCTTTTTGTTTTTATGCACCACATTTGGTGTAGATTAGTGTATTACTACTTACAGTCTTACATACTTCTATGCAATCAAATCAATTTGTTTTAACTAAAACAAACTCATTTGATTATAGTTGTATGTGATACTGTCTGTAGTAATGCACTAATGGAGGGTGGGGCCTGGCCGAATTCTCAACTTTTTCGCCTTACAGCCAAACCGTTTCTGCTCCAAAAAAGTTGCATAACCCCCTGCGTTTTGCTTCCAACTTTCAGGGGGGGCCACAACCGCCACTTCCCCTTCATTCACACCCCATTCATACAACTCCCCCACCCTTGGGGACCACCGCATCCATACCACTCCCCCCACCCTTGGGGACCACCGCATCCATACCACTCCCCCACCCTTGGGGACCACCAACATTGCTCAGGTGTGGCACTCGGGGAATCGAACCGGCAACATCGACCCACGTGAAGTGCGGTCCAACCTCCTACGCCACGGAGTCCTTTGCATTTGTGTTTTGTTTTTCTACAAACTTAAATGGCACAATGGTACAATGGTACAATGGTACAATGGACAAAAGTTGTGCAAACCTGAATGGGGATTGAACCCCCGTCCTTGGCGTTGCTAAACCAGAACCATTCCTTTGAGCCACTGTAACTTGCACTTCTTTGTTGGGTTTTCCTGCAGTGAATTCATGAAGATGCAAAAAGAGAGGAGAAAGAACATTCAAAAAGCCTGTCCCTTCTGTTGTTTTTTATACCTTTATGTACCTATGTGCTTTTGCTCCCCTACGGGGACAATTAAAGTTTATTGAATTTAATTGAATTCTCGCCACAATCTTGGACAGAAAATGAGACCACAGAAATGTAGGTGAAGAGTGAGGTTTGAACCCTGAAGTGCTGTGTCCACAGACAAAGACAATACCGTTGTGCCAAAGTATCCTTAGCTGTTTTGTGAGCTCTGAAGTGGAGTGAAGAAGCTGAGATCATAAAAATATGAGGAATAAAGATAAAGAATGAGGTTTGAACCCTCAAGCTCACCTTCCAGAGTCCAAGACTCTACCGTTATGCCACAGTGGCCTTGATGTGTTTGAGGGTGATCACTCTATTGGGGCATATTTGACCAAAGGGAAGATTTGACTAAAGAGAGGATTGCCCTCTACTGGCCCACCAACATCACTTCCAGCCACAACTTAGGTCTCCCATCTGAGTACTAACCAAGCCCACACCTGCTTAGCTTTTGCCATTCAGCAGGAGCAGATTGCATGGTGGTATGGCTGCTGATAAAATGTCTCTTCATTTTATAACACACAAACTGCACTGTGGGTAATCTGAAATATTTAATGAGAATGTGTATGCATGTTAGCTAACCATATGAACATAATGAACACAAAGTAGACAAGGAGGCAAATTATAAACCAACAGCATAACATATGTAAGCTACTTTGTGAAAACTTTTGTTTCATTTAATGGGGGACTTTGAAGGATACATTTTCAGGGCTGCCAGATTTCAGAAAAAAATTATTTAATAATTCCCCCAAACGGGGGATTTTGGGGAGTTCCACCCCCCCCCCCCCCCCCCCCAACAAGGTTGGAAAACGAACGAAAACGAGCTGCATTCGGATGCAGTAACCGACAGCAAACCTTTCTGTGTTCGCGTTTCCAATTAACAATGCACAAACTAACCTATGTATGAAATTTCCTATAGCATAGTAATCACAATTTCAATCATAATTTTTCTTTAGGCAACGTGTGCATTACACACACATTTGAGTATTTTTGTTGCATTCCTTGTTATATAAATCTAAAATAGAAACTTTCCATAATTTGTGGATACTAATCCCTTTGTTGAATATTGGTAACAATCGCATTCGTTTAGGCTATCGGCTATCATCTTTTCCTGTTGTGGTGAAGAAATAGCATGAGCTGTCCAGATTATTGAAATAATTTGATTCAAAACTAGTGTTTCGCTCAACTCCGCTCACACGCTCTGGTGGCTATGCAAATAAAGTTTGAACATAATATTTTTTAAATTCAAAATCACTCTTTAATGAATGCGGAGGAGACCATTCATCACTAATTTACAACCTCCCTTAATTACATTATAGGCATTTAGCAGATGCTCTTATCCAGAGCGACTTACACAACTGTTTAGCATTTTTTTTTTTTTTTTTTTTACATATTATCCATTCAGACAGCTGGATATATACTGAAGCGATTCAGGTTAAGTACCTTGCTCAAGGGTACAACGACAGTGTCCAACCGGGGAATCGAACCTGCAACCTTTCGGTTACAAGGCCAGTTCCTTAACCATTATACTACACTGCCGCACTGCATATCTGTCTGCAAGGTGCACGTATTAAGAATACACTCTCCATGCTGTACGGTTGGTGTCTGCACTCATCCCCGTTCCCCAGTAGAGGTGCGCAACTTTCTCCCATTAATTACCCAGATAGCAAGCGAACGTTGAATCGACGTGGATTCAACATCAATTTGCTCATCGAAATCACGTTGAAAGCTAATGGAGTGAGTCAGTGATGGCAACAAACATTAAAACTTTTAAATATCATGTAAATATTTAACCTTGATTATTCAATATTTGTCGGTATTCTGACAACGTGATCTCGATGAGAAAATTGATGTTGAATCAACGTCGGAATTCCACATTGAATCTACGTCGATTCAACGTTCGCTTGCTATCTGGGAGGTGTTCACCAATACACTTTCTGCACTGTAACATCTCTATCTGTCACCTTCTATGCTTCCCCCTGACTGAATAAACATGAATAAAAAATGAATAAGGAGAATGGACAGCCCACTCTCCTATTCAAAAGTAATCACAATTTCAATTTCCAACATTGTTCACTGCAATCTTTGCCTTCAAACATTCAAACCATACATTCAAAGTCATATGGACAACACAGTTTTGCGCTAAAAGTTTATTAACGTTAACACACACAGCACGATAGCCTACAGAACTGCTTGCTAAGCTGCTAAATTAGCTGATAGCAACATACGATCGAATAGGAATCAACTGCTTAAATATCAGGAATATTAACTGATATACAGTAGCCTATATAGTTCTGTGGATATGACTCACTCTTGTACCATAGTCAGAATCTCTGCCATAGTTATGCGAATAAACGCTCTATGTATATTACGTTTTTACTTCCGCGTTACTTGCTGAAATTGTTGGATGAGTGCACAATTCTGCAGGTGAGTGTGCTCCTGAACTCCCTCAACAACACCCCGGAAATAAGGGGTTCGTTTTGGTAATTTAAGTGCCCCCATTTGTGAGAAAAATCGCACACTCAAAAGCTTTTTGACGAAGTGGACTCAAATATGCGTACCCAAAAGTGTGTAGGGGTCGTATTCGGACACAGCCAAAATGAAACTCCAGTTAATATGGTTTGATCAACCGTGACGCAATGTTTATGTTTTTTGAAAGCGCTTATGGGATAGCTATGTTGTCAATAACAAGACGCGATTACTGAAGCCGACGAGACCTTTGACTTCATTTCCCGAATAAACCATTGTCGAAAGGCCATGTGGTGTACATCTGCGACTCGTAAACATTCTTCCACCGTACAGTGCTACAGAAAGGTAATTACTTATTTTGTAGCAAGACAACTATGTAATGTCTACCAGCTAACTCCAACTTTTGAAAATAGCACTTCGTATGCTTCGCGTGTGATACCTAATTATATATCCATATATTTAACAAAGCTTGCATCGATAAATTGAACTAGTTAGCTGGCTTTGTAGAGAACACTAGCTAGACAGGGACCATTGAATAAACAAGCCAGCTAATGTTGGCAAGTTCGTTTAAGCAGGCATGCAACTTGACGCGCCCCCCGCCCCGCTAATGTGTTAGCTAATGTTGTATGGCTTGTCACGTTGCTAAATATACCGAAAGTCTTTTTATATGGTTACCATTTACAAAGTAACATTATACTCCATTATACATGTATCGTGTTGCTAGTTATCTGTCAAATTATTTAAACCTAGAAAAAAAAAAGCGGATTATTTTGAGTAAGTTCACTAGTAAAATGCAACACTGCGTAACTTCCAATTTAAACACTCATAATTTACAATTACAGTAACAATGGTATGGATGTTGAGTTTTTTCCACACCTATGAATACATTTACCTTGACTCGACTGCATGGACTTCTTGTCTGGAGCAAGATGCTTTATTCATTCTTTCTCATAAGCCACTATCAGTCTAGCTCACTAAATATGATGATAGATATGTTTGCTTTTTATGACTGTCCCTCAGATTTATATAACTAGGTTAGTAATCAAGTTTACGATGATCCACTTTAGTTAACAGCAGCAATAGCTAGCTTTCTGCCTTGGCTGTTTTATTTTTGTATTTTTCTGTCATATCAGGTGTTATTCCAGATGTCAAAATATTTCAGATTTATAAGTACATGTGGTCCTATGTAAGTACATACTGGCTATAGAAAGTTTGCACATCCTTTCATAAATATGCACAGTGAAAATGGTGACGTTAAAACCCCCCCATGAAGTTTAATTAGAGTTTGAAGTTGGCCATCTCATATCCTTGTATATAACAGTACTACCACATTTTGACCACAAGATGGTGCCATTTTAAGAGATAGTTGAAATGGCACCATCTTGTGGTCAAAATGTGGTAGTACTGTGTGAAATACAAGGATATGAGATGTATATCACATATAGTACTACCACATTTTGACCACAAGATGGTGCCATTTTAAGAGATAGTTGAAATGGCACCATCTTGTGGTCAAAATGTGGTAGTACTGTGTGAAATACAAGGATATGAGATGTATATCACATATAGTACTACCACATTTTGACCACAAGATGGTGCCATTTCAACTATCTGTTAAAATGGCACCATCTTGTGGTCAAAATGTGGTAGTACTGTTATATACAAGGACATGAGATGGCCAACTTCAAACTCTAATTAAACTTCATGGGGGGATTTAACCATCACCATTTTCACTGTGCATATTTATAAATATATGAAGAAATAATAATCCAAGTCACAGCTTCTCATGTGTTTTCCCGCATAATTTATGCTAACAGATATTGGTGATTTTAAACATGTTTCAACCTCTCTTTTTCGCTCCAGCTTTTCTGCAGCCCCGCAAGCAATTGTGGCCCCGGTTTATCTGTGTGCAAACCCAGTGCGTACGTTCTGAAGTGTGCCGGTGTCCCAGGTGCAGTGGTATGTATACTTTATGTCTCATACTCAGGTCCCAGGGCCTCGTTGTCACGACTTTGGCCTGGTTCATATCTCAACACTTGTGAATTGTAGTATCAGAATCCATGTCAAGAACTAGGCCCGTTACAGGTCTCGAGAATTTACGGCAGATACAAGTCTTAAGGCCTCAGAGTGCGACCAGCAGCTGCAACAAGCCTTAAGACCGTCTGGAATCTGCCCTGGGTGGATCCATGACCCAAAACCTCTGAAATCTGTGCCGTCCTAAGAGCTCTGTGTTGCTCATATGCTCGACCTAAGTCCCAAGACATTTGTCATTCAGCCCAGTGTGTGTACCAGTACCATGTCCTGAAATCCAATCCATAGGTACGCTACCCAGCACCAAGGCATATGCATCAGGGAAGCACTGTGGGCGTCTAACAGATGAGCTGACCATGCGGAGGAGAAGCAGGAAGTCCCCAGACGGAGGAGCTGTGTAAGTATGAGTTTTGCTTTCTTTTTGTTTTTATGCACCACATTTGGTGTAGATTAGTGTATTACTACTTACAGTCTTACATACTTCTATGCAATCAAATCAATTTGTTTTAACTAAAACAAACTCATTTGATTATAGTTGTATGTGATACTGTCTGTAGTAATGCACTAATGGAGGGTGGGGCCTGGCCGAATTCTCAACTTTTTCGCCTTACAGCCAAACCGTTTCTGCTCCAAAAAAGTTGCATAACCCCCTGCGTTTTGCTTCCAACTTTCAGGGGGGGCCACAACCGCCACTTCCCCTTCATTCACACCCCATTCATACAACTCCCCCACCCTTGGGGACCACCGCATCCATACCACTCCCCCACCCTTGGGGACCACCGCATCCATACCACTCCCCCACCCTTGGGGACCACCAACATTGCTCAGGTGTGGCACTCGGGGAATCGAACCGGCAACATCGACCCACGTGAAGTGCGGTCCAACCTCCTACGCCACGGAGTCCTTTGTATTTGTGTTTTGTTTTTCTACAAACTTAAATGGCACAATGGTACAATGGTACAATGGACAAAAGTTGTGCAAACCTGAATGGGGATTGAACCCCCGTCCTTGGCGTTGCTAAACCAGAACCATTCCTTTGAGCCACTGTAACTTGCACTTCTTTGTTGGGTTTTCCTGCAGTGAATTCATGAAGATGCAAAAAGAGAGGAGAAAGAACATTCAAAAAGCCTGTCCCTTCTGTTGTTTTTTATACCTTTATGTACCTATGTGCTTTTGCTCCCCTACGGGGACAATTAAAGTTTATTGAATTTAATTGAATTCTCGCCACAATCTTGGACAGAAAATGAGACCACAGAAATGTAGGTGAAGAGTGAGGTTTGAACCCTGAAGTGCTGTGTCCACAGACAAAGACAATACCGTTGTGCCAAAGTATCCTTAGCTGTTTTGTGAGCTCTGAAGTGGAGTGAAGAAGCTGAGATCATAAAAATATGAGGAATAAAGATAAAGAATGAGGTTTGAACCCTCAAGCTCACCTTCCAGAGTCCAAGACTCTACCGTTATGCCACAGTGGCCTTGATGTGTTTGAGGGTGATCACTCTATTGGGGCATATTTGACCAAAGGGAAGATTTGACTAAAGAGAGGATTGCCCTCTACTGGCCCACCAACATCACTTCCAGCCACAACTTAGGTCTCCCATCTGAGTACTAACCAAGCCCACACCTGCTTAGCTTTTGCCATTCAGCAGGAGCAGATTGCATGGTGGTATGGCTGCTGATAAAATGTCTCTTCATTTTATAACACACAAACTGCACTGTGGGTAATCTGAAATATTTAATGAGAATGTGTATGCATGTTAGCTAACCATATGAACATAATGAACACAAAGTAGACAAGGAGGCAAATTATAAACCAACAGCATAACATATGTAAGCTACTTTGTGAAAACTTTTGTTTCATTTAATGGGGGACTTTGAAGGATACATTTTCAGGGCTGCCAGATTTCAGAAAAAAATTATTTAATAATTCCCCCAAACGGGGGATTTTGGGGAGTTCCACCCCCCCCCCAACAAGGTTGGAAAACGAACGAAAACGAGCTGCATTCGGATGCAGTAACCGACAGCAAACCTTTCTGTGTTCGCGTTTCCAATTAACAATGCACAAACTAACCTATGTATGAAATTTCCTATAGCATAGTAATCACAATTTCAATCACAATTTTTCTTTAGGCAACGTGTGCATTACACACACATTTGAGTATTTTTGTTGCATTCCTTGTTATATAAATCTAAAATAGAAACTTTCCATAATTTGTGGATACTAATCCCTTTGTTGAATATTGGTAACAATCGCATTCGTTTAGGCTATCGGCTATCATCTTTTCCTGTTGTGGTGAAGAAATAGCATGAGCTGTCCAGATTATTGAAATAATTTGATTCAAAACTAGTGTTTCGCTCAACTCCGCTCACACGCTCTGGTGGCTATGCAAATAAAGTTTGAACATAATATTTTTTAAATTCAAAATCACTCTTTAATGAATGCGGAGGAGACCATTCATCACTAATTTACAACCTCCCTTAATTACATTATAGGCATTTAGCAGATGCTCTTATCCAGAGCGACTTACACAACTGTTTAGCATTTTTTTTTTTTTTTTTTTTTACATATTATCCATTCAGACAGCTGGATATATACTGAAGCGATTCAGGTTAAGTACCTTGCTCAAGGGTACAACGACAGTGTCCAACCGGGGAATCGAACCTGCAACCTTTCGGTTACAAGGCCAGTTCCTTAACCATTATACTACACTGCCGCACTGCATATCTGTCTGCAAGGTGCACGTATTAAGAATACACTCTCCATGCTGTACGGTTGGTGTCTGCACTCATCCCCGTTCCCCAGTAGAGGTGCGCAACTTTCTCCCATTAATTACCCAGATAGCAAGCGAACGTTGAATCGACGTGGATTCAACATCAATTTGCTCATCGAAATCACGTTGAAAGCTAATGGAGTGAGTCAGTGATGGCAACAAACATTAAAACTTTTAAATATCATGTAAATATTTAACCTTGATTATTCAATATTTGTCGGTATTCTGACAACGTGATCTCGATGAGAAAATTGATGTTGAATCAACGTCGGAATTCCACATTGAATCTACGTCGATTCAACGTTCGCTTGCTATCTGGGAGGTGTTCACCAATACACTTTCTGCACTGTAACATCTCTATCTGTCACCTTCTATGCTTCCCCCTGACTGAATAAACATGAATAAAAAATGAATAAGGAGAATGGACAGCCCACTCTCCTATTCAAAAGTAATCACAATTTCAATTTCCAACATTGTTCACTGCAATCTTTGCCTTCAAACATTCAAACCATACATTCAAAGTCATATGGACAACACAGTTTTGCGCTAAAAGTTTATTAACGTTAACACACACAGCACGATAGCCTACAGAACTGCTTGCTAAGCTGCTAAATTAGCTGATAGCAACATACGATCGAATAGGAATCAACTGCTTAAATATCAGGAATATTAACTGATATACAGTAGCCTATATAGTTCTGTGGATATGACTCACTCTTGTACCATAGTCAGAATCTCTGCCATAGTTATGCGAATAAACGCTCTATGTATATTACGTTTTTACTTCCGCGTTACTTGCTGAAATTGTTGGATGAGTGCACAATTCTGCAGGTGAGTGTGCTCCTGAACTCCCTCAACAACACCCCGGAAATAAGGGGTTCGTTTTGGTAATTTAAGTGCCCCCATTTGTGAGAAAAATCGCACACTCAAAAGCTTTTTGACGAAGTGGACTCAAATATGCGTACCCAAAAGTGTGTAGGGGTCGTATTCGGACACAGCCAAAATGAAACTCCAGTTAATATGGTTTGATCAACCGTGACGCAATGTTTATGTTTTTTGAAAGCGCTTATGGGATAGCTATGTTGTCAATAACAAGACGCGATTACTGAAGCCGACGAGACCTTTGACTTCATTTCCCGAATAAACCATTGTCGAAAGGCCATGTGGTGTACATCTGCGACTCGTAAACATTCTTCCACCGTACAGTGCTACAGAAAGGTAATTACTTATTTTGTAGCAAGACAACTATGTAATGTCTACCAGCTAACTCCAACTTTTGAAAATAGCACTTCGTATGCTTCGCGTGTGATACCTAATTATATATCCATATATTTAACAAAGCTTGCATCGATAAATTGAACTAGTTAGCTGGCTTTGTAGAGAACACTAGCTAGACAGGGACCATTGAATAAACAAGCCAGCTAATGTTGGCAAGTTCGTTTAAGCAGGCATGCAACTTGACGCGCCCCCGCCCCGCTAATGTGTTAGCTAATGTTGTATGGCTTGTCACGTTGCTAAATATACCGAAAGTCTTTTTATATGGTTACCATTTACAAAGTAACATTATACTCCATTATACATGTATCGTGTTGCTAGTTATCTGTCAAATTATTTAAACCTAGAAAAAAAAAAGCGGATTATTTTGAGTAAGTTCACTAGTAAAATGCAACACTGCGTAACTTCCAATTTAAACACTCATAATTTACAATTACAGTAACAATGGTATGGATGTTGAGTTTTTTCCACACCTATGAATACATTTACCTTGACTCGACTGCATGGACTTCTTGTCTGGAGCAAGATGCTTTATTCATTCTTTCTCATAAGCCACTATCAGTCTAGCTCACTAAATATGATGATAGATATGTTTGCTTTTTATGACTGTCCCTCAGATTTATATAACTAGGTTAGTAATCAAGTTTACGATGATCCACTTTAGTTAACAGCAGCAATAGCTAGCTTTCTGCCTTGGCTGTTTTATTTTTGTATTTTTCTGTCATATCAGGTGTTATTCCAGATGTCAAAATATTTCAGATTTATAAGTACATGTGGTCCTATGTAAGTACATACTGGCTATAGAAAGTTTGCACATCCTTTCATAAATATGCACAGTGAAAATGGTGACGTTAAAACCCCCCCCATGAAGTTTAATTAGAGTTTGAAGTTGGCCATCTCATATCCTTGTATATAACAGTACTACCACATTTTGACCACAAGATGGTGCCATTTTAAGAGATAGTTGAAATGGCACCATCTTGTGGTCAAAATGTGGTAGTACTGTGTGAAATACAAGGATATGAGATGTATATCACATATAGTACTACCACATTTTGACCACAAGATGGTGCCATTTTAAGAGATAGTTGAAATGGCACCATCTTGTGGTCAAAATGTGGTAGTACTGTGTGAAATACAAGGATATGAGATGTATATCACATATAGTACTACCACATTTTGACCACAAGATGGTGCCATTTCAACTATCTGTTAAAATGGCACCATCTTGTGGTCAAAATGTGGTAGTACTGTTATATACAAGGACATGAGATGGCCAACTTCAAACTCTAATTAAACTTCATGGGGGGATTTAACCATCACCATTTTCACTGTGCATATTTATAAATATATGAAGAAATAATAATCCAAGTCACAGCTTCTCATGTGTTTTCCCGCATAATTTATGCTAACAGATATTGGTGATTTTAAACATGTTTCAACCTCTCTTTTTCGCTCCAGCTTTTCTGCAGCCCCGCAAGCAATTGTGGCCCCGGTTTATCTGTGTGCAAACCCAGTGCGTACGTTCTGAAGTGTGCCGGTGTCCCAGGTGCAGTGGTATGTATACTTTATGTCTCATACTCAGGTCCCAGGGCCTCGTTGTCACGACTTTGGCCTGGTTCATATCTCAACACTTGTGAATTGTAGTATCAGAATCCATGTCAAGAACTAGGCCCGTTACAGGTCTCGAGAATTTACGGCAGATACAAGTCTTAAGGCCTCAGAGTGCGACCAGCAGCTGCAACAAGCCTTAAGACCGTCTGGAATCTGCCCTGGGTGGATCCATGACCCAAAACCTCTGAAATCTGTGCCGTCCTAAGAGCTCTGTGTTGCTCATATGCTCGACCTAAGTCCCAAGACATTTGTCATTCAGCCCAGTGTGTGTACCAGTACCATGTCCTGAAATCCAATCCATAGGTACGCTACCCAGCACCAAGGCATATGCATCAGGGAAGCACTGTGGGCGTCTAACAGATGAGCTGACCATGCGGAGGAGAAGCAGGAAGTCCCCAGACGGAGGAGCTGTGTAAGTATGAGTTTTGCTTTCTTTTTGTTTTTATGCACCACATTTGGTGTAGATTAGTGTATTACTACTTACAGTCTTACATACTTCTATGCAATCAAATCAATTTGTTTTAACTAAAACAAACTCATTTGATTATAGTTGTATGTGATACTGTCTGTAGTAATGCACTAATGGAGGGTGGGGCCTGGCCGAATTCTCAACTTTTTCGCCTTACAGCCAAACCGTTTCTGCTCCAAAAAAGTTGCATAACCCCCTGCGTTTTGCTTCCAACTTTCAGGGGGGGCCACAACCGCCACTTCCCCTTCATTCACACCCCATTCATACAACTCCCCCACCCTTGGGGACCACCGCATCCATACCACTCCCCCACCCTTGGGGACCACCGCATCCATACCACTCCCCCACCCTTGGGGACCACCAACATTGCTCAGGTGTGGCACTCGGGGAATCGAACCGGCAACATCGACCCACGTGAAGTGCGGTCCAACCTCCTACGCCACGGAGTCCTTTGCATTTGTGTTTTGTTTTTCTACAAACTTAAATGGCACAATGGTACAATGGTACAATGGACAAAAGTTGTGCAAACCTGAATGGGGATTGAACCCCCGTCCTTGGCGTTGCTAAACCAGAACCATTCCTTTGAGCCACTGTAACTTGCACTTCTTTGTTGGGTTTTCCTGCAGTGAATTCATGAAGATGCAAAAAGAGAGGAGAAAGAACATTCAAAAAGCCTGTCCCTTCTGTTGTTTTTTATACCTTTATGTACCTATGTGCTTTTGCTCCCCTACGGGGACAATTAAAGTTTATTGAATTTAATTGAATTCTCGCCACAATCTTGGACAGAAAATGAGACCACAGAAATGTAGGTGAAGAGTGAGGTTTGAACCCTGAAGTGCTGTGTCCACAGACAAAGACAATACCGTTGTGCCAAAGTATCCTTAGCTGTTTTGTGAGCTCTGAAGTGGAGTGAAGAAGCTGAGATCATAAAAATATGAGGAATAAAGATAAAGAATGAGGTTTGAACCCTCAAGCTCACCTTCCAGAGTCCAAGACTCTACCGTTATGCCACAGTGGCCTTGATGTGTTTGAGGGTGATCACTCTATTGGGGCATATTTGACCAAAGGGAAGATTTGACTAAAGAGAGGATTGCCCTCTACTGGCCCACCAACATCACTTCCAGCCACAACTTAGGTCTCCCATCTGAGTACTAACCAAGCCCACACCTGCTTAGCTTTTGCCATTCAGCAGGAGCAGATTGCATGGTGGTATGGCTGCTGATAAAATGTCTCTTCATTTTATAACACACAAACTGCACTGTGGGTAATCTGAAATATTTAATGAGAATGTGTATGCATGTTAGCTAACCATATGAACATAATGAACACAAAGTAGACAAGGAGGCAAATTATAAACCAACAGCATAACATATGTAAGCTACTTTGTGAAAACTTTTGTTTCATTTAATGGGGGACTTTGAAGGATACATTTTCAGGGCTGCCAGATTTCAGAAAAAAATTATTTAATAATTCCCCCAAACGGGGGATTTTGGGGAGTTCCACCCCCCCCCCAACAAGGTTGGAAAACGAACGAAAACGAGCTGCATTCGGATGCAGTAACCGACAGCAAACCTTTCTGTGTTCGCGTTTCCAATTAACAATGCACAAACTAACCTATGTATGAAATTTCCTATAGCATAGTAATCACAATTTCAATCACAATTTTTCTTTAGGCAACGTGTGCATTACACACACATTTGAGTATTTTTGTTGCATTCCTTGTTATATAAATCTAAAATAGAAACTTTCCATAATTTGTGGATACTAATCCCTTTGTTGAATATTGGTAACAATCGCATTCGTTTAGGCTATCGGCTATCATCTTTTCCTGTTGTGGTGAAGAAATAGCATGAGCTGTCCAGATTATTGAAATAATTTGATTCAAAACTAGTGTTTCGCTCAACTCCGCTCACACGCTCTGGTGGCTATGCAAATAAAGTTTGAACATAATATTTTTTAAATTCAAAATCACTCTTTAATGAATGCGGAGGAGACCATTCATCACTAATTTACAACCTCCCTTAATTACATTATAGGCATTTAGCAGATGCTCTTATCCAGAGCGACTTACACAACTGTTTAGCATTTTTTTTTTTTTTTTTTTTTACATATTATCCATTCAGACAGCTGGATATATACTGAAGCGATTCAGGTTAAGTACCTTGCTCAAGGGTACAACGACAGTGTCCAACCGGGGAATCGAACCTGCAACCTTTCGGTTACAAGGCCAGTTCCTTAACCATTATACTACACTGCCGCACTGCATATCTGTCTGCAAGGTGCACGTATTAAGAATACACTCTCCATGCTGTACGGTTGGTGTCTGCACTCATCCCCGTTCCCCAGTAGAGGTGCGCAACTTTCTCCCATTAATTACCCAGATAGCAAGCGAACGTTGAATCGACGTGGATTCAACATCAATTTGCTCATCGAAATCACGTTGAAAGCTAATGGAGTGAGTCAGTGATGGCAACAAACATTAAAACTTTTAAATATCATGTAAATATTTAACCTTGATTATTCAATATTTGTCGGTATTCTGACAACGTGATCTCGATGAGAAAATTGATGTTGAATCAACGTCGGAATTCCACATTGAATCTACGTCGATTCAACGTTCGCTTGCTATCTGGGAGGTGTTCACCAATACACTTTCTGCACTGTAACATCTCTATCTGTCACCTTCTATGCTTCCCCCTGACTGAATAAACATGAATAAAAAATGAATAAGGAGAATGGACAGCCCACTCTCCTATTCAAAAGTAATCACAATTTCAATTTCCAACATTGTTCACTGCAATCTTTGCCTTCAAACATTCAAACCATACATTCAAAGTCATATGGACAACACAGTTTTGCGCTAAAAGTTTATTAACGTTAACACACACAGCACGATAGCCTACAGAACTGCTTGCTAAGCTGCTAAATTAGCTGATAGCAACATACGATCGAATAGGAATCAACTGCTTAAATATCAGGAATATTAACTGATATACAGTAGCCTATATAGTTCTGTGGATATGACTCACTCTTGTACCATAGTCAGAATCTCTGCCATAGTTATGCGAATAAACGCTCTATGTATATTACGTTTTTACTTCCGCGTTACTTGCTGAAATTGTTGGATGAGTGCACAATTCTGCAGGTGAGTGTGCTCCTGAACTCCCTCAACAACACCCCGGAAATAAGGGGTTCGTTTTGGTAATTTAAGTGCCCCCATTTGTGAGAAAAATCGCACACTCAAAAGCTTTTTGACGAAGTGGACTCAAATATGCGTACCCAAAAGTGTGTAGGGGTCGTATTCGGACACAGCCAAAATGAAACTCCAGTTAATATGGTTTGATCAACCGTGACGCAATGTTTATGTTTTTTGAAAGCGCTTATGGGATAGCTATGTTGTCAATAACAAGACGCGATTACTGAAGCCGACGAGACCTTTGACTTCATTTCCCGAATAAACCATTGTCGAAAGGCCATGTGGTGTACATCTGCGACTCGTAAACATTCTTCCACCGTACAGTGCTACAGAAAGGTAATTACTTATTTTGTAGCAAGACAACTATGTAATGTCTACCAGCTAACTCCAACTTTTGAAAATAGCACTTCGTATGCTTCGCGTGTGATACCTAATTATATATCCATATATTTAACAAAGCTTGCATCGATAAATTGAACTAGTTAGCTGGCTTTGTAGAGAACACTAGCTAGACAGGGACCATTGAATAAACAAGCCAGCTAATGTTGGCAAGTTCGTTTAAGCAGGCATGCAACTTGACGCGCCCCCGCCCCGCTAATGTGTTAGCTAATGTTGTATGGCTTGTCACGTTGCTAAATATACCGAAAGTCTTTTTATATGGTTACCATTTACAAAGTAACATTATACTCCATTATACATGTATCGTGTTGCTAGTTATCTGTCAAATTATTTAAACCTAGAAAAAAAAAAGCGGATTATTTTGAGTAAGTTCACTAGTAAAATGCAACACTGCGTAACTTCCAATTTAAACACTCATAATTTACAATTACAGTAACAATGGTATGGATGTTGAGTTTTTTCCACACCTATGAATACATTTACCTTGACTCGACTGCATGGACTTCTTGTCTGGAGCAAGATGCTTTATTCATTCTTTCTCATAAGCCACTATCAGTCTAGCTCACTAAATATGATGATAGATATGTTTGCTTTTTATGACTGTCCCTCAGATTTATATAACTAGGTTAGTAATCAAGTTTACGATGATCCACTTTAGTTAACAGCAGCAATAGCTAGCTTTCTGCCTTGGCTGTTTTATTTTTGTATTTTTCTGTCATATCAGGTGTTATTCCAGATGTCAAAATATTTCAGATTTATAAGTACATGTGGTCCTATGTAAGTACATACTGGCTATAGAAAGTTTGCACATCCTTTCATAAATATGCACAGTGAAAATGGTGACGTTAAAACCCCCCCCATGAAGTTTAATTAGAGTTTGAAGTTGGCCATCTCATATCCTTGTATATAACAGTACTACCACATTTTGACCACAAGATGGTGCCATTTTAAGAGATAGTTGAAATGGCACCATCTTGTGGTCAAAATGTGGTAGTACTGTGTGAAATACAAGGATATGAGATGTATATCACATATAGTACTACCACATTTTGACCACAAGATGGTGCCATTTTAAGAGATAGTTGAAATGGCACCATCTTGTGGTCAAAATGTGGTAGTACTGTGTGAAATACAAGGATATGAGATGTATATCACATATAGTACTACCACATTTTGACCACAAGATGGTGCCATTTCAACTATCTGTTAAAATGGCACCATCTTGTGGTCAAAATGTGGTAGTACTGTTATATACAAGGACATGAGATGGCCAACTTCAAACTCTAATTAAACTTCATGGGGGGATTTAACCATCACCATTTTCACTGTGCATATTTATAAATATATGAAGAAATAATAATCCAAGTCACAGCTTCTCATGTGTTTTCCCGCATAATTTATGCTAACAGATATTGGTGATTTTAAACATGTTTCAACCTCTCTTTTTCGCTCCAGCTTTTCTGCAGCCCCGCAAGCAATTGTGGCCCCGGTTTATCTGTGTGCAAACCCAGTGCGTACGTTCTGAAGTGTGCCGGTGTCCCAGGTGCAGTGGTATGTATACTTTATGTCTCATACTCAGGTCCCAGGGCCTCGTTGTCACGACTTTGGCCTGGTTCATATCTCAACACTTGTGAATTGTAGTATCAGAATCCATGTCAAGAACTAGGCCCGTTACAGGTCTCGAGAATTTACGGCAGATACAAGTCTTAAGGCCTCAGAGTGCGACCAGCAGCTGCAACAAGCCTTAAGACCGTCTGGAATCTGCCCTGGGTGGATCCATGACCCAAAACCTCTGAAATCTGTGCCGTCCTAAGAGCTCTGTGTTGCTCATATGCTCGACCTAAGTCCCAAGACATTTGTCATTCAGCCCAGTGTGTGTACCAGTACCATGTCCTGAAATCCAATCCATAGGTACGCTACCCAGCACCAAGGCATATGCATCAGGGAAGCACTGTGGGCGTCTAACAGATGAGCTGACCATGCGGAGGAGAAGCAGGAAGTCCCCAGACGGAGGAGCTGTGTAAGTATGAGTTTTGCTTTCTTTTTGTTTTTATGCACCACATTTGGTGTAGATTAGTGTATTACTACTTACAGTCTTACATACTTCTATGCAATCAAATCAATTTGTTTTAACTAAAACAAACTCATTTGATTATAGTTGTATGTGATACTGTCTGTAGTAATGCACTAATGGAGGGTGGGGCCTGGCCGAATTCTCAACTTTTTCGCCTTACAGCCAAACCGTTTCTGCTCCAAAAAAGTTGCATAACCCCCTGCGTTTTGCTTCCAACTTTCAGGGGGGGCCACAACCGCCACTTCCCCTTCATTCACACCCCATTCATACAACTCCCCCACCCTTGGGGACCACCGCATCCATACCACTCCCCCACCCTTGGGGACCACCGCATCCATACCACTCCCCCACCCTTGGGGACCACCAACATTGCTCAGGTGTGGCACTCGGGGAATCGAACCGGCAACATCGACCCACGTGAAGTGCGGTCCAACCTCCTACGCCACGGAGTCCTTTGCATTTGTGTTTTGTTTTTCTACAAACTTAAATGGCACAATGGTACAATGGTACAATGGACAAAAGTTGTGCAAACCTGAATGGGGATTGAACCCCCGTCCTTGGCGTTGCTAAACCAGAACCATTCCTTTGAGCCACTGTAACTTGCACTTCTTTGTTGGGTTTTCCTGCAGTGAATTCATGAAGATGCAAAAAGAGAGGAGAAAGAACATTCAAAAAGCCTGTCCCTTCTGTTGTTTTTTATACCTTTATGTACCTATGTGCTTTTGCTCCCCTACGGGGACAATTAAAGTTTATTGAATTTAATTGAATTCTCGCCACAATCTTGGACAGAAAATGAGACCACAGAAATGTAGGTGAAGAGTGAGGTTTGAACCCTGAAGTGCTGTGTCCACAGACAAAGACAATACCGTTGTGCCAAAGTATCCTTAGCTGTTTTGTGAGCTCTGAAGTGGAGTGAAGAAGCTGAGATCATAAAAATATGAGGAATAAAGATAAAGAATGAGGTTTGAACCCTCAAGCTCACCTTCCAGAGTCCAAGACTCTACCGTTATGCCACAGTGGCCTTGATGTGTTTGAGGGTGATCACTCTATTGGGGCATATTTGACCAAAGGGAAGATTTGACTAAAGAGAGGATTGCCCTCTACTGGCCCACCAACATCACTTCCAGCCACAACTTAGGTCTCCCATCTGAGTACTAACCAAGCCCACACCTGCTTAGCTTTTGCCATTCAGCAGGAGCAGATTGCATGGTGGTATGGCTGCTGATAAAATGTCTCTTCATTTTATAACACACAAACTGCACTGTGGGTAATCTGAAATATTTAATGAGAATGTGTATGCATGTTAGCTAACCATATGAACATAATGAACACAAAGTAGACAAGGAGGCAAATTATAAACCAACAGCATAACATATGTAAGCTACTTTGTGAAAACTTTTGTTTCATTTAATGGGGGACTTTGAAGGATACATTTTCAGGGCTGCCAGATTTCAGAAAAAAATTATTTAATAATTCCCCCAAACGGGGGATTTTGGGGAGTTCCACCCCCCCCCCCCCCAACAAGGTTGGAAAACGAACGAAAACGAGCTGCATTCGGATGCAGTAACCGACAGCAAACCTTTCTGTGTTCGCGTTTCCAATTAACAATGCACAAACTAACCTATGTATGAAATTTCCTATAGCATAGTAATCACAATTTCAATCACAATTTTTCTTTAGGCAACGTGTGCATTACACACACATTTGAGTATTTTTGTTGCATTCCTTGTTATATAAATCTAAAATAGAAACTTTCCATAATTTGTGGATACTAATCCCTTTGTTGAATATTGGTAACAATCGCATTCGTTTAGGCTATCGGCTATCATCTTTTCCTGTTGTGGTGAAGAAATAGCATGAGCTGTCCAGATTATTGAAATAATTTGATTCAAAACTAGTGTTTCGCTCAACTCCGCTCACACGCTCTGGTGGCTATGCAAATAAAGTTTGAACATAATATTTTTTAAATTCAAAATCACTCTTTAATGAATGCGGAGGAGACCATTCATCACTAATTTACAACCTCCCTTAATTACATTATAGGCATTTAGCAGATGCTCTTATCCAGAGCGACTTACACAACTGTTTAGCATTTTTTTTTATTTTTTTTTACATATTATCCATTCAGACAGCTGGATATATACTGAAGCGATTCAGGTTAAGTACCTTGCTCAAGGGTACAACGACAGTGTCCAACCGGGGAATCGAACCTGCAACCTTTCGGTTACAAGGCCAGTTCCTTAACCATTATACTACACTGCCGCACTGCATATCTGTCTGCAAGGTGCACGTATTAAGAATACACTCTCCATGCTGTACGGTTGGTGTCTGCACTCATCCCCGTTCCCCAGTAGAGGTGCGCAACTTTCTCCCATTAATTACCCAGATAGCAAGCGAACGTTGAATCGACGTGGATTCAACATCAATTTGCTCATCGAAATCACGTTGAAAGCTAATGGAGTGAGTCAGTGATGGCAACAAACATTAAAACTTTTAAATATCATGTAAATATTTAACCTTGATTATTCAATATTTGTCGGTATTCTGACAACGTGATCTCGATGAGAAAATTGATGTTGAATCAACGTCGGAATTCCACATTGAATCTACGTCGATTCAACGTTCGCTTGCTATCTGGGAGGTGTTCACCAATACACTTTCTGCACTGTAACATCTCTATCTGTCACCTTCTATGCTTCCCCCTGACTGAATAAACATGAATAAAAAATTAATAAGGAGAATGGACAGCCCACTCTCCTATTCAAAAGTAATCACAATTTCAATTTCCAACATTGTTCACTGCAATCTTTGCCTTCAAACATTCAAACCATACATTCAAAGTCATATGGACAACACAGTTTTGCGCTAAAAGTTTATTAACGTTAACACACACAGCACGATAGCCTACAGAACTGCTTGCTAAGCTGCTAAATTAGCTGATAGCAACATACGATCGAATAGGAATCAACTGCTTAAATATCAGGAATATTAACTGATATACAGTAGCCTATATAGTTCTGTGGATATGACTCACTCTTGTACCATAGTCAGAATCTCTGCCATAGTTATGCGAATAAACGCTCTATGTATATTACGTTTTTACTTCCGCGTTACTTGCTGAAATTGTTGGATGAGTGCACAATTCTGCAGGTGAGTGTGCTCCTGAACTCCCTCAACAACACCCCGGAAATAAGGGGTTCGTTTTGGTAATTTAAGTGCCCCCATTTGTGAGAAAAATCGCACACTCAAAAGCTTTTTGACGAAGTGGACTCAAATATGCGTACCCAAAAGTGTGTAGGGGTCGTATTCGGACACAGCCAAAATGAAACTCCAGTTAATATGGTTTGATCAACCGTGACGCAATGTTTATGTTTTTTGAAAGCGCTTATGGGATAGCTATGTTGTCAATAACAAGACGCGATTACTGAAGCCGACGAGACCTTTGACTTCATTTCCCGAATAAACCATTGTCGAAAGGCCATGTGGTGTACATCTGCGACTCGTAAACATTCTTCCACCGTACAGTGCTACAGAAAGGTAATTACTTATTTTGTAGCAAGACAACTATGTAATGTCTACCAGCTAACTCCAACGTTTGAAAATAGCACTTCGTATGCTTCGCGTGTGATACCTAATTATATATCCATATATTTAACAAAGCTTGCATCGATAAATTGAACTAGTTAGCTGGCTTTGTAGAGAACACTAGCTAGACAGGGACCATTGAATAAACAAGCCAGCTAATGTTGGCAAGATCGTTTAAGCAGGCATGCAACTTGACGCGCCCCCGCCCCGCTAATGTGTTAGCTAATGTTGTATGGCTTGTCACGTTGCTAAATATACCGAAAGTCTTTTTATATGGTTACCATTTACAAAGTAACATTATACTCCATTATACATGTATCGTGTTGCTAGTTATCTGTCAAATTATTTAAACCTAGAAAAAAAAAGCGGATTATTTTGAGTAAGTTCACTAGTAAAATGCAACACTGCGTAACTTCCAATTTAAACACTCATAATTTACAATTACAGTAACAATGGTATGGATGTTGAGTTTTTTCCACACCTATGAATACATTTACCTTGACTCGACTGCATGGACTTCTTGTCTGGAGCAAGATGCTTTATTCATTCTTTCTCATAAGCCACTATCAGTCTAGCTCACTAAATATGATGATAGATATGTTTGCTTTTTATGACTGTCCCTCAGATTTATATAACTAGGTTAGTAATCAAGTTTACGATGATCCACTTTAGTTAACAGCAGCAATAGCTAGCTTTCTGCCTTGGCTGTTTTATTTTTGTATTTTTCTGTCATATCAGGTGTTATTCCAGATGTCAAAATATTTCAGATTTATAAGTACATGTGGTCCTATGTAAGTACATACTGGCTATAGAAAGTTTGCACATCCTTTCATAAATATGCACAGTGAAAATGGTGACGTTAAATCCCCCCATGAAGTTTAATTAGTGTTTGAAGTTGGCCATCTCATATCCTTGTATATCACATAGTACTACCACATTTTGACCACAAGATGGTGGTCATTTCAGGGTAGGAGGCGTACGGAAACAGTTGTTCAACTGAATGCACATTGCATCTTCAACTACATGCACAATGAATACACTTTCACATGCATTCACCACATACAATTACTACAGAAAGTTGTTAACATCTCTGTTTTCATTTAGGCCTACATAATTTATGCGAACAGATATTGGTGATTTTAAACGTGTTTCAATCTCTCTTTTTCACTCCAGCTTTTCTGCAGCCCCGCAAGCAATTGTGGCCCCGGTTTATCTGTGTGCAAACCCAGTGCGTACGTTCTGAAGTGTGCCGGTGTCCCAGGTGCGGTGGTATGTATATTTTATGTCTCAGACTCCGGTCCCAGGGCCTCGGTGTCACGACTTTGGGCTGGTTCATATTTCAACACTTGTGAATTGTAGCATCAGAATCCATGTCATGAACTCGGCCTGTTACAGGTCTCGAGACTTTATGGCAGATACAAGTCTTAAGGCCAGCAGCTGCAACAAGCCTTAAGACCGTCTGGAATCTGCCCTGGGTGGATCCATGACCCAAAACCTCTGAAATCAGTGCCGTCCTAAGAACTCTGTGTTGCTCATATGCTCAACCTAAGTCCCAAGACATTTGTCATTCGGCCCAGTGTGTGTACCAGTACCATGTCCTGAAATCCAATCCATAGGTACGCTACCCAGCACCAAGGCATATGCATCAGGGAAGCACTGTGGGCGTCTAACAGATGAGCTGACCATGCGGAGGAGAAGCAGGAAGTCCCCAGACGGAGGAGCTGTGTAAGTATGAGTTTTGCTTTCTTTTTGTTTTTATGCACCACATTTGGTGTAGATTAGTGTATTACTACTTACAGTCTTACATACTTCTATGCAATCAAATCAATTTGTTTTAACTAAAACAAACTCATTTGATTATAGTTGTATGTGATACTGTCTGTAGTAATGCACTAATGGAGGGTGGGGCCTGGCCGAATTCTCAACTTTTTCGCCTTACAGCCAAAAAGTTTGTGCTCCAAAAAAGTTGCATAACCCCCTGCGTTTTGCTCCCAACTTTCAGGGGGGGGCCACAACCGCCACTTCCCCTTCATTCACACCCCATTCACACCCCATTCACACCCCATTCACACCCCATTCGCACCCCATTCACACCCCATTCGCACCCCATTCACACCCCATTCACACCCCATTCACACCCCATTCACACAACTCCCCCACCCTTGGGGACCACCGCATCCATACCACTCCCCCACCCTTGGGGACCACCAACATTGCTCAGGTGTGGCACTCGGGGAATCGAACCGGCAACATCTACCCACGTGAAGTGCGGTCCAACCTCCTACGCCACGGAGTCCTTCGCATTTGTGGTTTGTTTTTCTACAAACTTAAATGGCACAATGGTACAATGGTACAATGGACAAAAGTTGTGCAAACCTGAATGGGGATTGAACCCCAGACCTTGGCGTTGCTAAACCGGAACCATTCCTTTGAGCCACTGTAACTTACACTTCTTTGTTGGGTTTTCCTGCAGTGAATTCATGAAGATGCAAAAAGAGAGGAGAAAGAACATTCAGAAAGCCTGTCCCTTCTGTTGTTTTTTTATACCTTTATGTACCTATGTGCTTTTGCTGCCATTTCAATTGCCCTACGGGGACAATTAAAGTTTTTTGAATTTAATTGAATTCTCGCCACAATCATGGACAGAAAATGAGACCACAGAAATGTAGGTGAAGAGCGAGGTTTGAACCCTGAAGTGCTGTGTCCACAGACAAGGACAATACCATTGTGCCAAGTATCCTTAGCTGTTCTGAGAGCTCTGAAGTGGAGAGAAGAAGCTGAGATCATAAAAATATGAGGAATAAAGATAAAGAATGAGGTTTGAACCCTCAAGCTCGCCTTCCAGAGCCCAAGACTCTACCGTTATGCCACAGTGGTCTTGATGTGTTTGAGGGTGATCACTCTATTGGGGCATATTTGACCAAAGGGAAGATTTGACCAAAGAAATGATTGCCCTCTACTGGCCCACCAACATCTCTTCCAGCAACAACTCAGGTCTCCCATCCAAATACTAACCAAGCCCACACCTGCTTAGCTTCAGCCATTCAGCAGGAGCAGATTGCATGGTGGTATGGCTGCTGATCAAACTCGTCTGCATTTTATAATACACAAACTGCACTGTGGGTAATCTGAACTTTTTAATGAGAATGAATTGAAGCATACATTTTCAGGGTTGCCAGATTTTAGAAAAGTTTTCTTTAAAAATTCCCCCAAACAAGGGATCTTTGGGAGTTTTTTGCCCTCAAATGGGGGATTTTTTTTGGGTTTTTGTTTCGGGTAGGCCAGGTCTGCCATCCAAAACTACCCAGATTTAAGCATCTGGCAACCCTGAAAAGAATTCACAGATTCTGACAGTATGTATTTTATGGATGTAGAAAGAAGGCCAATCCCACGGTGTACCTGGTTGGCTCCTTTTTAGGGGACAATGTGTAACCAAAAGTAGACAGGCATATTTTTGGGGAATTTAATTTTATAAATAAGGATATTCCCTACTTTGCTTATTTATTTAAACCAAATGACTTACTCTAGAAATAGCATATTTTAGAGTTGCTTAAAAAGATTGCCATTTTCGAATAAAATAAATAATTTTAAGTAAATGTGCAAAACAGGGAATATCCTTGTTTTCTTAAATAAAGAATTCCACAAAAATATATGTATCTCATTTTGATTATGCATTTAATGTTCCCCCAAAAAAGGAGCAAACCAGGAACAGTGCAATTTGCCTTGTTACTACGTACATCAAATACCATACTCTTACATTCATGGTTTGCAATAATACATGAAATGCATTGGGGGTAATCAGAATGGATTAATTGGAAAACACATACATTAGGTACCCAGAAATAAACCTGTTTGCTGATTCGTTTGAACTTCTTTTTGACTATTTAGTTACTTATTTAGTTACTTATCTGTTTCTAAACAGACATACTTACAAAGCATTTGCATGGCATGTTGACACATATATTTATATACACAAAACATTGTGTTAGCACATAAAAAGCATTGAGAGTAAACGGTGTCAATCGAAATATGCACACATTCACAGATGTGCGATAGTAGATGAAATGCATTATGGGTACTCAGTCAATTAGTCAGAATAGCTCCCTCTGGTGGACATGGACAATTTGGCTCCCTCTGGTGGACATGAATAATTAATAATAATAATGCCTGCCATTTATATAGCGTCTTTCTCACACTCAAAGCACTTTACAATGATGAGGGGGGACTCGCCTCAACCACCACCAATGTACAGCACTCACCTGGATGATGCAACGGCAGCCATTTTGCACCAGTATGCTCAACAGACGGAGAGGGAGAGAACAATTTGTTGCCAATTAAACTGGGGGACGATTAGGTAGCAGATGGAAAAAGCGAGGTTGGGAATTTAGAATTTGGTGTTCTGCAAGCCATTGATTTCGATGTAAACTGGTTAAGATCCTTTCTGATTAATGGCGAAATTTTTAGTGCAGCCAAGGGGTATTTTTTATGTAATGGTGGTGTGAATTATATTTTACATTGTGGCTATTATGTTACATTGTGGCTATAAATGTTCAAATCCACACTTTGACCACCTGTTGTGATTGTATTCATTAAAGCAGGCTATTATCGGACAAAGTTCACTGTCGCCATGATTCCTTCCTTTCCCATGTCCTAAATGCATAAGGGTGATAACCTAGTTCGCCTACTATTTTTCTGTTTTCCTTCAGTAATTGTCCCTATAATTAGGCTATAACACATTTTTTTCTTTAGGCAACGTATGCATTACACACACATTTGAGTATTTTTGTTGTATTCCTTGTTATATAAATCTAAAATAGAAACTTTCCATAATTTGTGGATACTAATCCCTTTGTTGAATATTGGTAACAATCGCATTCGTTTAGGCTATCGGCTATCATCTTTTCCTGTTGTGGTGAAGAAATAGCATGAGCTGTCCAGATTATTGAAATAATTTGATTCAAAACTAGTGTTTCGCTCAACTCCGCTCACACGCTCTGGTGGCTATGCAAATAAAGTTTGAACATAATATTTTTTAAATTCAAAATCACTCTTTAATGAATGCGGAGGAGACCATTCATCATTAATTTACAACCTCCCTTAATGCATATCTGTCTGCAAGGTGCAGGTATTAAGAATACACTCTCCATGCTGTATGGTTGGTGTCTGCACTCATCCCCGTTCCTCAGTAGAGGTGCGCAACTTTCTCCCTTTAATTACCCAGATAGCAAGCGAACGTTGAATCGACGTAGATTAAATGCGGAATTCCGACGTGGATTCAACATCAATTTGCTCATCGAAATCACGTTGAAAGCTAATGGAGTGAGTCAGTGATGGCAACAAACATTAAAACTTTTAAATATCATGTAAATATTTAACCTTGATTATTCAATATTTGTCGGTATTCTGACATTGATTCAACGTGATCTCGATGAGCAAATTGATGTTGAATCAACGTCGGAATTCCACATTGAATCTACGTAGATTCAACGTTCGCTTGCTATCTGGGACAGGTTCAAGCTTACGCAGAGAAATGAAAGATCCCCTGCAGTTTTCATTAGGCAATGGCCTTCATTGCATCTCCATATCAAACCCAGCCAAGTCCCCCTGCACATTCCACCATCAAACACACTTCATTTTAATATACAAACCATGCCTACATTTGATCATACGAAAGCTGCTGAACCTGCATCTCTAAAATCGCTCTCAAGTGTAGAGTTCACTAGAGTGTAATTTAATGCACTTATAATTTCATACTCTGATTGCTTGCAAAAGTTCATATATGGCTATGGTATTAATACTATGCTTGTGAAGATACAGTGCATTTAGTGTGTTCCATTTTTGTTGGATTTTAGAGACAAGGCTGCAGTACATTCATATTTTTCGTACACCAGCAACATGTAAATAGATTTCCATGTTGCAGAGGAATAATTTAATCACAAAATCTTTCAGACTGATTGTTTACATTGAGTTCATTTTGAACATTTTACCTAACTTGAGAAAGGATCAAGGGGGGTTTCTGGATGGTGGTTTTGGCTTGTCTAGTGGGGGTATTGGGAGTCTGCACATGTGACTGGATCCCTTCAGGATGTTGGCAAATGTATTATGCGACCAGTTTAGTAATCCCATTACACTGTGTCCTCTAGCAGCTATGAATAATTTCCAGACCAATCCCTGGCATTATGGGATGGATGGAATTCCACTGAAAATGACTCTGCATTAGTTCTGTGTCATTAACTCTTCGGTCACTGGCGATCTGGCAAACAGCCAAACAGTTGGGAACGATCCATCAAGTGACAAAATCCCACAAAAAAATGCTTAGGGAGTTGATTCACGGAGGAGGTGAAGGTAGCAAGCGGAGAGGCCATAGTGGCACTTTCAGTGACAATCACCTCGTCTCATTATTAGTCTTATTTGTCTTCACATTTTGCAATCCTGAAAATTGGAATAAAGAGAAATCCTGGTACGTCATTAAAAAAAGCCTTTTCAATTTTCTTTCCATTGTGGAGACTTTAAGGACTAAAACTATATTACAACCCCAATTCCAAAAAAGTTGGGACAGTATGTAAAATGCACATAAAAGCAGAAAGCAGTGATCTGTAAATTCTCTTTTACATATATTTAATTGAAAACAGTACAAAGAAAATATATTTAATGTTTTACCTTATCAACATTATTGATTTTTGTAAATATAATTCTGAATTTGATGCCTGCAACATGTTCCAAAGAAGTTGGGACTGGGGCAAAAAAAAAAGACTGGGAAGCCAAAAAAACACCTGTTTGCCATTCCACAGATAAGCAGGTGATGCTATCATGACTGGGTATAAAAGGATATCAAAAGACCCTTGATATTTAATTTATTTATTTATTTTTTTTGCGAGTGGGAAAATTGTGCCCAAACCTGTGGAAACATTACACACAAAAACAATTTAATCAGAATTATGGTCTGATTTTGACATTTTCCAACATAAAGATTAGAGAGCGTACATCCACTCTGAATGCCAGCGGTGCGGATCTGAGTCACGTAAACCCAGGAAATGCTGACAGAGGGTGGGCCCTTTAATAACAAACACAAAGCAACTCACAAATCAAACAATCCTTGTTTTTTCTGATCTGCTGTTACTGGTACAATGTCAGCCTGTCTCTGAAGTGTTTACTGTGTATTTGTACTGAAGCCCTATGCAGATACATTCTCTGGGTAAGCTAATTTGGCCTTGCAAAAAACAAAAAAACAAACATTGCTACAACGAAAGTATAGCTGATCAAATGAAATGTAAATTACCTGCACTATTATGATAACATATTTTAGTTCATAAAGATGTGATTGTTCAATTGGTTTGTAGCCTATATAGTATGTTGTATATAATCTGTGAAGTACTGTTTTTTTTTATTTTTTATATATATATAGGTGCATATTGTTATGTGCCTATACTGACAGTGTTGCAGATTATTGTCCACGTTTGCTCTGTTTACATTGAGTTTTTTTTGTAATGTGCTAAAAAAAAATATATATATTTTCCTCAGCATAATTTGCAGAGCAACAGTAATGAGTTTAATTGGTGAAAATAAAGCTTGCTCTTATTTCCTTTTGGTGCACAGTACTGTATATGGATATCAAAGAGTTTTCTTGCTGATGAAGGTATTGCAGATGATGGGGAATTGTTAACGGAGACGGGAGCTCCCTTTTGGGACCTTCTAAGGATAATGGATTGTGCAACATGCTCTCTCTTGGAACATGCCATGGCTCTCTCTGAATAAGGTCAGCGCTGGTCGTGTTAGTAATAGCTTGTAAATCGCAGGCGGAATTTAATCGGCTCAATGAAAGACTAAATGGTTCATCCCTGTCATTCTAGGGTCAGATGTCCACTCATCCTTATTCGGGCCTAATTGGAGTTACAAAGCTGCTGGACGCCAGTGACATTGTGAGGACCATGTTAATCAGAAATAAGAGAAATAAGAGTGTTTGGACTTGCGTGTAGAAAAGAACTTTGAGTGGAATTCAAAAATTAGCATTTAAATTCATGCTTCATCAGTTCTCCTGAAATATGAAAGCGTGCAATTACCGTTTTAAATGGCACAACCTAATTGCATCAGAATTAAGAGTGAAAGTTCATGGAAGCAATTATGCGTGAAGCAGTTGATTATCTGCATTAGCTGAATCATGTATAGATCATTGTTTATGATTTTCCCATGTTCCTCATAATTGTTTATTTTAGTATGAAAGGGCTACAGACAGTTTCTGATGTTACCTTCAATGCAGTGTGATAATGTTTGAAGCACAATGGGCCTCATTTATCAATACTATCGTAAAAATGATATATTTTATATATGATATATTTTTTACGTGTGTTTGAGTGTAACTTGCGTACTAAAATCTCACGTCGTGTGGCCTAATTGGCAAAAAATTATATCTGAATAAGTTGATTTTTAAGTTATTAGTTATTACCGCCATTAGTTGCTCAACACATGTAGCCTAAATGGAATGAAGCATGAGCTGGTTAAAATGGTTCAATCAGGAAATTGAATAGCCTTTGCAAGGATATATTGGAGGCCGCCATGTGACAATAATTACCCATCAACAGTCATGTTGCATGAAAGATGCAAAAATGTAACCTTTTTCAATTATTTCTAAGAATGGCCGATCTAGCTTTATTAGCATATAAGGCCTAACAAACGGCGTGAGAGAATCTCTGATGCCTCCAGTATAAGTGGAAAAGGATTCTGGGAAAGTTGCTGCCGCCATCTTCTATCACCCCTTCCAGGGCCACTTTCCAAATTATGTGCCCCATCCTTTCCAGGATGCCCTTTCCTACACATGTACCGCCACAAGTTTTTTTGTGAAGGGTTATTTAATTCTTTTTTATCTGAGCTGTAGTTCGCTATTCAGAGGAAGCACAGCCCTGGTTAGCTTCTGCCACATACAGCGTTTGAGCTAGGCTGGACATCACTACTAATGCTCCCAAAAAGCACACGTTTATTTTCATGTTCATTCAGTAGCATTTCAATTTCACCCTCACAGAAAAATTCTTTGCTTGACTGTTGCCCGCTATGGCCCAGAACACTGAGAAAACCGCGTTGGCATGTGCGTTTTAAAAGAGGTGGTCTTGCCAATTTAAATATGGTAGTAAATGGCCGTGTGAGTACGGTAATTCGTAATGTTGTGCACGCGCTTCCTAATACGATCAAGTCAGGTTTATCAGATTTATGTGAACACATTTACGCTCAGATCAGTGGTTCACGTAAGTTTGATGATACACGTAAGACTTTCGTACGCGCGTTGGTATATATCAAATATACGCTAATTTTTACGACAATATTGATAAACGGTGTCGTGTTTGTGTGCGTATTTGGCAGGACATGGCTCCCTTTTAAGAATTGCCACATCTGTCAAAACAATTTGATTAAAAAACAAACTAACCCCTATCAGGCATGTTGATACAAATGGCTTTATTTTAGTCCAATATCTGTCTCCAAATTTTGCATGTGGCAATTACTGTTACTAGTGATTCATATTAAATTACAATTTATTAATAGATTTAAACAGAAGGCTTAGTGGAAATATTATTATGTATGCACAAACATAGATAAAGGAAAGGCTTTCTCTCAGAAGGAAAGATGCCTTTTGTGCATGGCCTAATGAGTGGACACTTTTTGATCTATGCGCATTTAATCCTGGTCTCCCAGTTTTATTTTTCATTCCTTCCACGTATGAAGCTGGCGGAAAGGCTGCGTCGCCTCGTTAGCTTGCCTGGCCCACTTCTGAAGAAGCGGAATCCATGGCGTCGAGCGCACTCCAAGCCTCTGATCAAACTCAACGCTATCCTGCACACCGATCCGCGTTTTTTCCCGTGATGTCTTCTGATCTTGGGCTGTTTGCTCTCCTACCCGCATGTCATCAACTGAAATATACACAGCCTCAACTGGTTTAAAAATCGAGGTTTGTTTGTTCGCTCCGTTTTCAAAGTATTTGCCAGTGAGGGGAAAAGGATGCTGATTTTCAGACTTGTTTTCCTTGGCAATAAGCAGGCCTCTGACTGCAAGGAATGATGTAGGCAAACGTAGCCTACAGCGACTTCCAATACTATTGTATTGTATGTATGTATTGTCTCCCTACTCTGGAGGGCCAGAGCTGCTTCTCCTTAAATCTGAGTTTTTAGGTTTAGGCGCACATTTCACTAGTGCCTTTTGTGACCATTAATTCAATACACACCTAAGAAAATATTCAGGAGTAAACAGCAAAAAATATGTTTTTTGCCCTGTGGCAACAAGAACAATGGGCCTCGTTCACCAATCACTCCACGAACAAATTTGTTCTTAAGACTTTCTTTAAAACGTTTTTACAAACATTTTGGGATTAACTGATGTTTGCGTTCTGAGCTTCTGTTCTACCCAAGAAAAAATCCCAAATAAGAAAACATTGGTGAAATGTTTTAAAGAAAGTCTTAAGAACAAATTTGTACATAGAATGGTTGATGAATGAGAGTGCTCCAAAAGATTGCCATAACCCTAACCCTACGCAAATCATTATACGGAGCAAATTTAGTTGGTTTATCAGCTGTGGTGTGAAATTTCACTTTGACTATTATAAGAAAACGTATCAGAAAATTAACTGTCCAAATAATTATATGGAAAATCGTGGCAAGGAACATTGTGGCACACTGCCAAAAACTATTTCATGCCTTTGCCTCCAACGTTTTGGTGTGTCGAAGCTTTAAGCATTTCTGTGTAGTTGTTACGAACCAGAAACGGGACGAACCCAAGTGCAACGACCAGGAGACAGATTCACAAAGAGGGTGTTTAATAAATTAAGTGTTGGGGTAGTCCCAACACTGTACAAGAGGGGAAAAAACACGATATCACACAGGAACAGTATGTAGCCCGGGACGGGCTGCTCCAAGCCGGAGCTGGACTGGCAGGCCTGGAATGTTTCGTTCCCAAACCGGAACTGGACTGGACAGGAACTGGACCGGGAGGTCCACACCGGAATCTGGGTCTGGAACAGTTTTGTTCCAAACCGGAACTGGACTGGACTGGAACTGGACCGGAAGGTCCACACTGGAACACGGGTCTGGAACGGATTTGTTCCAAACCGGAACTGGACTGGACTGGAACTGGACCGGGAGGTCCACACTGGAACTGGGGTCTGGAACGGATTTGTTCCAAACCGGAACTGGACTGGACTGGAACTGGACTGGACTGGAACTGGACCGGGAGGTCCACACTGGAACAAGGGGTCTGGAACGGATTCGTTCCAAACCGGAACTGGACTGGACTGGAACTGGACTGGACAGGTAGGTGCGAGACTCACACCTGGACTGGAATTGCTGGGGAGCGGCTCACTACGGCAGGACAGGAACTGGACCGGATTGACTGCACCGGTACAGAACAAAAACAAAAGGTAGGGTTAGTGCAAGGGAAGGCACGGGAATGACCGGGAGGTTCTCACGGAGGTGCAGGGTTTGAGAGGGAGGTGGTTGGTGAAGCACGGCAGAGATGGGTTGTGTGGCGTAGCTGCGGTAGGTCCGGAAGGAGCTGACTGTCTCCAGAGCTCCAGGAGCCGGTGCCGAAGAACTCGTTGGCTTCTTCGGTCGGACAGGAACAACTGGAGGGTAGCCAGGTAGCAAGCTCTCCCGGAGCCTACACGAGCTGGAGGTGGAGGTACCGCAACACACACAACGATAACGGGGGGGAAACGAACACTGCTACGGGTGAATGGGAGCTGGGTTAGATGGAGGAGAAGGGAAACAGGTTAGCTGCATGCACGACAAGAATTGACGGGGTGGTTAACTACCAGACTGTAGTTAGGAGCCGAACCCAAGCTGCACGGGGATAATATTCCCCGACCAAGCGAGTAGTTCTCTTTAACACGACCAGGAAAACAACGAGCATGAACACCGGGTGACGAACGTTAACGAACTGGCGCCGACTGGCAGCCAGCCGAAGGACTAAATAGTGAGGTTAATAATAGAACTAAACAAGGGACAGGTGTGGAAAATCAGCAGGAGTGATTACAAGACACCAGGTGAGGGAATGCATGCAACGAGGGGGGACGGAGTGAAAAGGCGGAAGTGAGACAACCAAACGAACAAGACAGGGAAGGAAACGCCCAGACCGCAGCAGCGGGGAAAACACGGACAAAAGGATCCAACATGACACGGAGGGAAAACAGGAAAATACAGAAAACGAACAGGAAGGGAGCGGAACATTACAGTACCCCCCCCTCAACGTACGCCCCCTGGCGTACCTGGCGGCCTGGTCTTAAGAGGGAAGCGACTGTGGAAATCCTGGATCAATGATTGATCCAGGATGAGGCTCCTGTGGAGCCACGACCGCTCCTCAGGACCATACCCCTCCCAGTCCACGAGGTATTGAAAGCCCCGACCTTTACGGCGGATGTCGATGATGTGGTCCACCGTGTAGGCCGGGGCGTTGTCGATGACCCGGACGGGTGGAGGAGGGAGGGTAGGGGCACTGAGGGGGCTGGAGGCGACAGGCTTGATCTGTGACACATGAAAAACGGGGTAGACCTTGAGGGAGGAGGGGAGGGAGAGTTTAACAGAAACCGGGTTAATGAGACAAACAACAGGGAAGGGACCAATAAAACGGGGCCGAAGTTTTTTAGAGGAGGAGGGAAGGGAAATGTTGGAAGTAGAAAGCCAGACCTGCTGACCGGCTCTGTACTTAGGGGCTGCGGTCCTGTGCAGGTCCGCCAGACGTTGGGAACGGGCATTCGAGCGCAGGAGTGCGGTGCGTGCAAGTCTCCACACGCGTTTGCACTTGAGGATGTGGGATTTGACGGAGGGGACTGCTACCTCAGCCTCCTGGGCCGACAGGAGAGGAGGTTGGTAGCCTAATGAGCACTCGAACGGGGACAACCCTGTAGACGCACTCTTAAGAGAGTTATGGGCGTACTCTACCCAGGGAAGAAAACGGCTCCAGGAGGCGGGATTGCGTGCAGTGACGCACCGCAGGGCGGCCCCCAGGTCCTGGTTCGCCCTCTCTGCCTGGCCGTTAGACTGGGGATGAAAACCAGACGACAGACTGGCCGAGGCCCCCAGGGCTACACAGAACGCCTTCCACACCTGGGAGGAGAATTGGGGCCCACGGTCCGACACAATGTCGGATGGGATCCCGTGCAGCCTGACCACATGAGACACCAGGAGCTCCGCAGTTTCGAGAGCGGACGGGAGCTTAGGGAGGGGAACAAAGTGAACCGCCTTGGAGAACCGGTCCACAATTGTCAGAATGACGGAGTTGCCTTCTGACAATGGTAGACCGGTGACGAAGTCTACGCCAATGTGGCTCCAAGGACGGCCCGGAACAGGGAGGGGAAGGAGAAGACCAGAGGGAGGCTGGTGGGAAGCCTTGCTCCTGGCGCACACCGCGCAGGCCAGGACAAAAGCACGGGTATCCTCCTTGAGCGTGGGCCACCAAAAACTCCTCCTGACGAGGGTGGTCGTTCTGGCAACACCTGGGTGGCACGCCAGACAGGAGGCGTGAACCCACTCAAGGACCTGGGAGCGGACGGGGTTGGGAACAAACAGGGAGGAGTTAGGGTTACTACGGGGGTCAGGGTGGGAAGTCTGGGCGGACCTCACAATCTCCTCAATCCTCCACGAGACCGCAGCCACCATACAGGAAGCCGGTAGAATGGACTCGGGGTCAGCAGGACTGGAGGGAAGGGAAAAAACACGGGATAAGGCATCCGCCTTGATATTGCGGGAACCGGGGCGGTAGGACACAGAAAAATTGAATCGGGCAAAGAATAATGACCACCTCGCCTGTCTGGCATTAAGCCTCTTAGCAGATTTTAAATAAATGAGGTTTTGGTGGTCAGTTAAAACAATAAAGGGGTTACCTGCCCCCTCCAGCCAGTGGCGCCACTCCTCAAGAGCCAGCTTGATGGCCAGAAGCTCCCGATCCCCGACATCATAGTTCCGCTCGGCGGAGGACAGCCTCCGGGAGAAGAAAGCACAGGGATGGAGCTTGTTGTCCAAGGCGGCTCGTTGGGACAGAATGGCCCCCACGCCGGTGTCGGAGGCATCCACCTCAATCGTAAATTGGCGGGTAGGGTCAGGGTGACAAAGAATAGGGGCTGAGGAAAACCGAGTCTTAAGGCGTTCAAACGCGAGCTGAGCCTCGGAGTTCCAACAAAAAGAAAAAGCAGTGGAGGTGAGTTTGGTTAGGGGAGCAGCAATGACACTGTAATTACGGATAAATCTACGGTAAAAATTGGCAAAACCAAGGAACTGTTGTAGGTGCTTACGAGAGGTGGGTTGGGGCCATTCTGTCACCGCCTTGATCTTGGCAGGATCCGCCCGGATGCTGCCCTCCTCGATGATGAAGCCGAGGAACGGGACTGAGGAGACGTGGAAGGAGCACTTCTCTGCTTTGACAAAGAGCTGGTTTTCCAGCAGACGCTGGAGAACCTCCCGGACATGGAGAATGTGCTCCTGAGGGGACTTAGAAAAAATCAAAATGTCATCGATATAAACAAACACAGTTTTCCCCAACAGGTCTCGCAGGACGTCATTTACCATGCCCTGAAAGACTGCCGGGGCGTTAGTAAGGCCGAAGGGGACCACTAGGTACTCGTAGTGGCCCAACGGGGTATTGAAGGCAGTCTTCCATTCATCCCCCTCCCGTATACGCACCAAGTGGTACGCATTACGGAGGTCGAGCTTTGTAAAAATGACGGCCTGCGAGAGGGGTTCAAATGCAGTATTAATAAGGGGAAGAGGATATTTGTTGCGGATGGTTATTTGGTTTAGCCCTCGGTAGTCGATGCAGGGCCGTAGTGAGCCGTCCTTTTTCCCCACAAAAAAGAACCCAGCACCAACAGGAGAAGAGGAGGGGCGGATGATGCCCGAGGCGAGGGACTCATGAATATACTCCTCCATGGAGAGTTTCTCCGGGCCCGACAGACTGTAGAGACGACCCGACGGGAGCTTGGCTCCTGCCAGCAGGTCGATACAATAATCGTAGGGTCGGTGAGGAGGTAGGGACAGAGCGCGTGATTTGGAGAAGGTGAGGGAGAGGTCGTGATATTGCTTGGGGACGTTGGACAGATCGGGTTCGGGTAAGTTGGTGCTGGAATTCTTGGACCCCGGAGGGGGGAGAGCGGAACGGAGACAGCTAGCCAGGCAGTGGCTGCTCCACGCCAGGATACGACCGGCTTGCCAGTCGATATGAGGGTTGTGAAGGCGGAGCCAGGTCTGACCCAAAACTATGGGGGATTGTTGCGAATTAATGAGCAGAAGTTGAATACTCTCCCTATGATTGCCGGATAACACGAGCTGTACGGGAACGGTGGAGTGGGTGACTAACCCCAGACTTCTCCCGTCTAACGCAAAGGCAGTGATGGGAGAGGGTAGTAGATCCGTGGGGATGCCGGCCCTCCTGGCGAAGGTGATGTCCATAAAGTTGGCGTCGGCCCCAGAGTCGATAAGGGCCGACGAAACTTCGGACTTGTCCCCCCAAAGGAGAGTGGCCTTGAAGACCAGGCGATTCTGAGCTGCATGGCAAGGTATGATTGGGCTCGTCAGTACGCCCAGTTTTACTGGCGAGCCTATTCTTTTGGGCGAATGGGGCATGAGGCGATCTGGTGGCCTGGTTTGCCACAGTAAAAACAAGATCTTGATCGCAGGCGACGTTGGCGCTCTTCGGCGTTGACCGCAACTCTGCCCAGTTGCATGGGCTCTTCCTCAGAGACACCAGACGCCGCCCTGGATCCAGAGGCAGAAGGGTGCGAGCGAGTGTGTTGTTGATGTTGATGCTGATGACCGGAGTTCCCCCCTCGCTCACGGGCCCGGATACGGAGTCGGTTGTCAATAGCGATGGCCAGGCTAATAAGGCAATTGAGTGACGTTGATTCCTCACGGGTGGCAAGTTGGTCCTTTAATTCCTCGCTAAGCGCCTGGCGGAAAGCCCCCTGAAGGGCGGTGTCATTCCATCCGGACTCCGCTGCGAGGGTACGGAATTGTATTGCCATTTCCGCGACACTGCGGCTTCCTTGACGGACCCGAAGTAGGCGTTGTGTTGCGTCCCGCCCACAGGTAGGGTGATCGAACACTCGCCGCATCTCAGCAGTGAAGGCGGCGAAGTTGATGCAGAGCGCGGCTTGGCTGTCCCAAATGGATGTAGCCCACTCCAGGGCACCACCTCCCAAACTGCTCATAATGAAGGCGATCTTACATGGGTCGGAGGCGAAGGAGGAGGGCTGCATCCGGAATACAATGTCGCATTTCATCAAAAATTCGCGACACTTTCCCAATTCCCCGCGGTATAATTCTGGGTGTTGAACGCGGGGCTCACGGAGAGAAGTGGGCACAGAAGGATCCACCGGCGGGTCCGGCGCGGGCGGTGTAGGGCCCACAGGAATACGCGGAAGCGGCTGGTGAAGAGCTAGCTGTGCTACTTGCTCCGTGATGACCCTCAGCACCTCCAGCACGTCATCCAAACGTCGGCCCTGTTGGTCGCTGACCGCAGTTTGGCAGGAGAAGGCGTGGCGAATTTGCTCTAGGTCGGCTGGGTCCATGATTTTTGGCCAGTTCGTTCTGTTACGAACCAGAAACGGGACGAACCCAAGTGCAACGACCAGGAGACAGATTCACAAAGAGGGTGTTTAATAAATTAAGTGTTGGGGTAGTCCCAACACTGTACAAGAGGGGAAAAAACACGATATCACACAGGAACAGTATGTAGCCCGGGACGGGCTGCTCCAAGCCGGAGCTGGACTGGCAGGCCTGGAATGTTTCGTTCCCAAACCGGAACTGGACTGGACAGGAACTGGACCGGGAGGTCCACACCGGAATCTGGGTCTGGAACAGTTTTGTTCCAAACCGGAACTGGACTGGACTGGAACTGGACCGGAAGGTCCACACTGGAACACGGGTCTGGAACGGATTTGTTCCAAACCGGAACTGGACTGGACTGGAACTGGACCGGGAGGTCCACACTGGAACTGGGGTCTGGAACGGATTTGTTCCAAACCGGAACTGGACTGGACTGGAACTGGACTGGACTGGAACTGGACCGGGAGGTCCACACTGGAACAAGGGGTCTGGAACGGATTCGTTCCAAACCGGAACTGGACTGGACTGGAACTGGACTGGACAGGTAGGTGCGAGACTCACACCTGGACTGGAATTGCTGGGGAGCGGCTCACTACGGCAGGACAGGAACTGGACCGGATTGACTGCACCGGTACAGAACAAAAACAAAAGGTAGGGTTAGTGCAAGGGAAGGCACGGGAATGACCGGGAGGTTCTCACGGAGGTGCAGGGTTTGAGAGGGAGGTGGTTGGTGAAGCACGGCAGAGATGGGTTGTGTGGCGTAGCTGCGGTAGGTCCGGAAGGAGCTGACTGTCTCCAGAGCTCCAGGAGCCGGTGCCGAAGAACTCGTTGGCTTCTTCGGTCGGACAGGAACAACTGGAGGGTAGCCAGGTAGCAAGCTCTCCCGGAGCCTACACGAGCTGGAGGTGGAGGTACCGCAACACACACAACGATAACGGGGGGGAAACGAACACTGCTACGGGTGAATGGGAGCTGGGTTAGATGGAGGAGAAGGGAAACAGGTTAGCTGCATGCACGACAAGAATTGACGGGGTGGTTAACTACCAGACTGTAGTTAGGAGCCGAACCCAAGCTGCACGGGGATAATATTCCCCGACCAAGCGAGTAGTTCTCTTTAACACGACCAGGAAAACAACGAGCATGAACACCGGGTGACGAACGTTAACGAACTGGCGCCGACTGGCAGCCAGCCGAAGGACTAAATAGTGAGGTTAATAATAGAACTAAACAAGGGACAGGTGTGGAAAATCAGCAGGAGTGATTACAAGACACCAGGTGAGGGAATGCATGCAACGAGGGGGGACGGAGTGAAAAGGCGGAAGTGAGACAACCAAACGAACAAGACAGGGAAGGAAACGCCCAGACCGCAGCAGCGGGGAAAACACGGACAAAAGGATCCAACATGACACGGAGGGAAAACAGGAAAATACAGAAAACGAACAGGAAGGGAGCGGAACATTACAGTAGTTGTGCATCACATTTTTTTAAATGGCATATACTAGATAATGGAATCAGCCACAGTTTAACTTGGCCTGGAATTTTAAGGAAGGTTTCAATGCAAATCCCAGCATGAATTGCATCCTCACCTCCAGAGCCCCAATATCTATTATGCGCTGATCTTATATTCTGTGTAACTATGCTCCTAAATAGACAAATTATGGCACAAATTGTTCACTGAGCTAAACCGCATGCCAGAGAGTCCATGAATTCCTGCAGACAGCAGGCAGATAATGAGTTTACAATCAATTGCCAGATTCATTGATAGAGAGCCTGAAGCTCTTCACCAAAGAGTGCATTTCCCACTCAGTGGCTAAGGAAAGGCCCTGTAATAATCAACAGTCCTGTCTGTAATGCCAGGCTCTCTATCAGCTCTGTCCACCATTATGGCACAACACAAGAACATGCCATTGCTGCTTGGCAGCAAGCCTTTGTATTCGGGCCCCATAGAAAACCAGTTAAATGCAGTTGTTAAGAGACCAGGGTTATGCAGGCCACTATCCCATCAAAGGCCACATCCCTCATTTAATGCCATTGCAGAGTCAGGCCCAAAGGGGTTTTAGTAGTTACACCGGAAATTAAAGTGAGCTCCAAGGAAGACCAGACGGACATGACATTTATCTCCCTTTTTCTTTTTACTAAAATTCCTTTGAATCAGTGCCAGCCAGTGTTCCAAACACTTTAAAACAATAGCGTACCCCATAATTTTTTGAAGGAGTACAAATCCATATCTACAAAAACGTAGATATGGATGGATAACTTGAAGGGTTTCTTCTCCTTATTTTTCCATAGAGTTCAATAGGAAAATTTGTCAGGAGAAATAACCCTTAAAGTGATCCATCCATATCTACTGCATATCTGGCAGCAGAGTGATAGTTTGAGACTTGTTTGATACCTCAGACCCTTGATGACTTACAGCCATTTTACCAATCATTTCTTCCATACTATTCCAGTGTAATTTACAGCTAAATCTAGTCCCACCCCCCAATTCCCATAGAGATCCATTCAAATGCAGAGAAGTTATAGTATCGCTTGTAAGAGTACCAGAAAATAAGATATGAAGAGTCTTTTGATATTGTTGGGTCACAGACCCAGGAAGACATGGCATGCAAAGGATATGCGACCAAATATTAAAAATGATTACTTTATTATATTATATATTATATTTATATATACTATATATAAATGCAGGGGTGCCAATAATTGTGGTACACCTGGTTTTGTTAAAAATAATAATTTCTTGATGAGGGATTTTTTTTTCTCATAAATTTACTTCAATTAAAGGTTGGATGTTTCTCATTTTTTCAGTGTGATATTAAGCTAATTCACCAAACGGTTAATTTTTTATAACCCTTTTTACTCATCTTTACCAGGGGTGCCAATAATAGTGGCAGATTTAGCAGAAATTTTAAGATGTATTGTAGGAGGATGTTTTGGGAACTGAAATTATTAAGTGACTTACTTTGTCCTAATTTGAGCATGACAAGAAGTGACGAATAACCTAGACTTATTTCTAGTAACTACGTTCATTCTGTACCAATAAGCAATAAAATATTTAATATTATGGAATGGTAAACAATTAATTGCCCTTGTAAACATCTCAGCACTGCAGAATTCAAGCTCGTTTGCTGATTCATGGATGTTTGAGTTTTTTTTTTTTCCAGTGTGCATCTTGAAAGGGATCAATGCGTCTGATCAACATGATTAGACCTGAGATTGGTTTTCGCCATTTTGAATGTTTGTAGTGGAAGTCCATAGAAAATAAATACATAGAGGAAATAGAATAAAAGGAAGGATTATTTTTTACCTACAATAAAGTACATTTTATACAGACCAGTAGGTTGTATACAGACAGGATTCATATCTAGCCTGAATAAGAGCTCATACATACCATATACTTGTGGCTTATCATCGTCTATCATCCTGTACACTTGGAAAGCACATTTCTGAGCTCTTCAATAGCAGCCTTCATGATGACATGGAGCCGCAGCAATCATATGAAAATAGCATCGCCATTGATTTTCCATCACCACGTTTAACAGAATGAACTAAACGGGGAAAAAAGAAATTGCAAATTTGCAGTACTTTCACGTGTGGAAATATCATCTCTTTTAGTAGTGGAGACATTTAGCTTCTTTGACGATGTAAAATGTAGTCTGATGGGTAGAATGTACAGAGAATCATTAAAAACATCAATTTTTTTCTCTTTCTCTTTTACAAAGCAAAAACAAAATTGAGATCAATATTTTTTAAGCAGGAATTCAAATGGATTGTCCTTAATGCAGTGCCAGGGAAATACACATTGATTATTAAACCCCATTAATCCCAGAGGAGAGGCAATAAAAAGGGATTCCATTTAACCCAGTTCAATACCTTGTATGAGCTGCACTTATTGCCGGCAAAGCTCACTCCCAACACAGCATCCACATGGCAAGAGCACTTAATTCCCACAGGGAAACTGTACTCCTGTCAACCACTCAGCAAGAGGAGTCATGTGTAGCTCAGTCAGGGGAGGTGATCCTGGATTCTGACCATACACAATCTGTTCCAAGGCATCACGGTGGTGCTCTATTGGGTTGAACGCAGTGGCCAGTTCACATACGCCTTACTGAGTGCCAGGAAAGGCAAATAATACCCGCGACATGTGGAAGTGTTGTGTCGCTCAGAGGTAGGTATACTGCATGAGGTGAGGATATAAGGATCAGTCTTATAAACAATAAACAAATAAATAAATAAATATTTCAGCAATGTACCTCTCTTTTTTGTGCTGTAACCGTTTGGACAACAGCTTCTCAGGGAAAAGAGCATTGTGGCACTTCCCGGCTGGATTCTGACCAATTGACTTTTTAATCAAGGCACAGTGGGCGAAATCAACAAAAGGACTGTGATATTTTTGTGCCCACTGAACAGTTGCAAGTGGCAGAAATTATTATTTTTTATTTTTTTACACACAATTCACAAAGCATCATAACTGCAATACCAAGGAAATAGTGGCATAATATGTGTTATCTACATAAATGTCAGCACCAAAATAACATTTTTGTATGCATATGGGGCTCAATACAGGAAACATCTGTCATAGTTGCAAACAGTTAACACGTTAGGTGTGCAGACAGATTTGTCATACAAGGCTTTAAGGAGTAATGCCTCTGTGTTAACAGACATAGTTGCAAATGGCTAACACGTTAGCTTTGCAGACAGATCTGCCATAAAAGGCGTTAAGGAGCCTGTAATGTTATTTTTGCCATAATTTAAGGCTGTTTGGCTATTTAATACTGCAGAGACAAATAATTAGACCTGGCCTACTCCATTTGCCCTTCAACCATGTTACTGTCATAAAAATAATTCATTTGAAATGCCCCTATTCTGTGGATTAAGATAGTAAGTTGTTCCGAGATTGAATTGGTCTATTTGCTAGTCATTCAAACAAACTCATCTGTGGCTCAGTTTTTTAGCCATTATTATTCTGGCACCATTATGTGCCCAAAAATAGAACTCCCTTGTAAAATTACAGGCAAGTTACAAATGAATGTAACAGAATCAGTGCTTGCATAACAGTAAGTATGAGCGAAAGACACATTACTTTATTTGTGCATGTCGAGGTAACTTGACGCCATGGCCCATTTTTGAGTTAAAAGGAATAATTGTGCTCGGATATCTGTAGAAATTCAGCAGAGAAGATGATACTTAGCATGACCCTTGCTCAAAAAAACCCTTGCTCTTTTGAAGGTTGATTTTATGGCCAAGGCATCAGGCATCATAGCTCACAAATAAAACAGATTGTACTTGTCAGCCAGTGACGTGCCCCTAAGATCTGTTTGGTGTTAGATCATGGACTGTACCCAACACAGCAGTGGACTATTGACGGCAGTTGGATTCAGAATATTGGACAGCTTCCCTTTACACTCTCTGGGAGGCAGTAGTACTGGACTTCTCCAAGGTGCTCTTCCAGCAGAACAACCTGCTTGACCCGCATCAGTCCGGCTTCAGAAGCGGCCATTCCACTGAAACTGCTCTCCTGGCCATGACGGAGGCACTCGCCACTGCTAGAGCCTCCTCCCTCTCCTCTGTTCTGATTCTACTTGACCTGTCTGCGGCATTCGACATGGTCAACCACAAACTCCTGATCTCCACACTCGCTGAGATGGGCATTTCTGGGACTGCCCTCTCTTGGTTTGTATCGAATCTCACTGATAGATCCTACCAAGTTTCCTGGAAGGGTTCCGTCTCTGCTCCCCATCCCCTGTCTACAGGAGTCCCGCAGGGATCTGTACTGGGTCCTCTGCTGTTCTCTATGTATACTAAGTCTCTTGGTTCAGTAATTCATTCACATGGCTTCTCATACCACAGCTATGCTGATGATACTCAACTCTTCCTCTCTTTCCCTCCCTCTACCCCACAGGTTAAGGAGATATCTGCTTGTCTGACCGACATCTCTGAGTGGATGGCTACCCATCACCTGAAGCTCAACCTTGACAAGACAGAGCTCCTCTTCATGCCGTACAAGACCTCCCCACTACATGACCTCTCCATCACCGTTGACGGGACCGTGGTGGCTGCTTCCCGCTCTGCAAGGAACCTGGGGGTGGTCCTGGACGACCAGCTGGACTTCAAAGACCACATCAGGGCGACGGCACGGTCCTGCAGGTTCCTCCTGTACAACATCAGGAGGATTCGACCGTACCTGACCACCTACTCCACCCAGCTTCTTGTCCAGACCATGGTCCTCACGCCTGGACTACTGCAACTCCCTGCTCGCAAGCCTACCGGCCTGCGCCATTCTGCCTCTTCAACTGATCCAGAATGCAGCTGCCCGGTTTGTGTTCAACCTCCCGAAATTTTCCCATGTAACCCCCCTGCTGAGGTCACTCCACTGGCTGCCAGTTGCAGCCAGGATCAGGTTCAAAGTTCTGACCCTGGCCGACACTGCAGCCAATAGGACAGGCCCTGCCTACCTGCAGGACTTAATCCAGAACTGCTCGACCACTTCGCTCTTCTACAGCAGGGCGACTCGCACTTCCCCCCCTCCATGTCAACGGCTCTCGCTCGTCCCGACTGCGGAGCTTTTCCACCTTAGCTCCTCAGTGGTGGAATGAACTTCCCATTCCCCTACGTTCTACTCGAACCCTGCCTGCATTCCGTCGAGGCCTGAAGACACACCTCTTCAGACTCCACCTTGACTGATATTCTAACCTAGGACCTCATGGTACTAGTTACCTGTGTTTTCCTGTCTGTTTGTTATAGTTTATAATAGTATTTAGAATAGAAGTGTAGTATAGCTGATTTACCCACAGCTTACTGTGAACTACAGTCAACGTTCATTACTAGGGATAGCTGCTACGTTATGGGAAGGATGTGCTTTGTCTTGTCTGTTCTGTAGTGATCTTGATGACGTCTCTGTATGCAATTATTGTACGTCGCTTTGGATAAAAGCGTCTGCTAAATGAATGTAATGTAAATGTAATGTATGCTAAGTCGGGCTGGCGTTTAGTCTAAACCACTGTAAATTAGGTCATTAGGCCGAGGCAAGTCAAACACCCATAAATCATGTACGACAATCAAAACCAAATGGCAATGTTTGTAATATAGTGTAATTTAAATAGCCTGCATTGTGCACCACTGAAATTAAGTGTGACTGAGTTCTATATCTGAGACCTTTTTCATTACATTTCTGCAATTTAGTCTTGGCACCAAGGTCTCCAGCTCCTTTTAACCCTTGTGTTCTGTTTACTTATTAGCGCCTATGAAAATGGAAGACAAGTAGACACAGGACATTATTGGGAATTTAAATCAATACATAAATCTATGTAATAATACTCAATATATATTTGCTTTATGTCAGTTCCAAACAATATGAACTATATATACATGTACAGTGAGCACCATAATTAATTGGACAGTGACACATTTTTTGTTATTTTGGTCCTGTCCTCCAGCACTTTGAATGGATTTCTATGGGAATTGTGGGGTGGGATATGAATGAAAATACCCTCAAATTAAAGCTGACAGTCTGCACTTCAACTTTCAATTATGCATGTCTAATTATGCAAGCTAACTTTTTACCTGTATGAGCATTAAGCAAGATACACGTGTGTCTGGGTGACAATAATGTATCAGATGTGGCTTCCCAGAAAATACATTTTCCGAACCAACAGATTAGTGAACCAATGCCAAGGCCTATTCTCTTTTATTGAGACACACTATGCCTGGCCAGTCTGATTTCTACTAATGCACTTTTCAAGGTCCCGAAGCTAAAGATAACCTGGCCTTTAAGTAAGACTGAATAAACTAACTAGTGTCCTCACCTGGGTTATTACACACCTTAATAGCTTGTAGGGAGAATGCATTCGGGTACAGACTTCCTCAAGTGTCCATACCTGCCAATCATTGCACATTGTCAAATAATACACCACACATTGAATTATTACATATGAGTCATTACTTTGCTGACACTTTTATGCTTGGGGCCAGATTGACCCTAAAGTTTAAACTGACAGAAAAGTATGTATCACCTTTTGTGTCTCCCAATTGACTAGCATTTTATCCCTAAATATTAAAAATCTCTGATGAAACATCTCAATTTAGAGCTTGAGGTAAGTGAAAGTATGTGAAGTTTAAAAACCTGTATGGCAAACCATATTTACAGTAAGTCATACAATAATGATATATTTCACAACAAATAAACAGTTTTGACTCATAAAACCCACTTTTGCATCACTTTCAAGTGGGAATTACTATCTTTTCATCAGTATACGTGATAGATATCTATGGGTCCAAAACATGTCATAAAATGAATAAAACATTTTTGTCCATTATAAGGCATATACATTTGCCCCTTCTGATGGTTTAAGATGAAAACATTGACATCACACTGTTACACACACCTAAATATGTAGCCTAATCATTCACTCTTGTACCTCAATAAAACATCACTTTTGCCTGCACTCTACAGTATGTATTCTTTTGCTTCATACCCTGGGATCACATTTCTACACATCTAACACATTCTGATCCCCACATCACCCAGCATATATTTATATATCTGGGGTCTTTATAAAATTGACTAGCTACATAATTCAGCTAGCCATCACTGTCAATTGTAGTTTTTGAGTAAACCTGGCTCGCTGAAAGATTAGATCCCTTATTTATCAGTTATGAAAACCAGAAAAAAGGTCTTATTGTAAAACCAGCAGAGTACTAAATTTGGGCTAGGTGTTTTGGGATAGAGGGTAGCCTTTTTCAACAATTTATATGGATAAAAATATTTTTCTAACATTGGCGATCACAAACCATCAGGTAGATAGCGAACTTTAGACCAGTGAACTTAGCAAAACCATATCTTCATTAGGTACCGAACCCGGTGTTTCATTGCGTTATTTTTATACACTTTTGTTGTTTTGCTTGGACTCTTGTAGCTGACATTTTTAGTATAGCTATGCCAGTCTGTAATCCTGCAATCGTAGCCAGGAACTTTGATGCGTGTTCACGACAAGGTGTGTGGAGAAGCAGTGAGGTGTGGGTGTCTCTTTCTCTGCCGGCAGGGCCAAAGGTTGTTATGACGACATTGCGACTGTTCAGAAGGTTGCCTACCGCAGCTTTAAATGAAACCCACACCTGTGCCCGAAGTTGCTTGACGTCAGTTTTGCAGCGCATTCATGTCCTTGAAGTTGAAATTATTATCTGCTTTCTCATGATGAGTCATTTTATATTTTAAATTGGCTGTGTGTTCGCCATTCCTAAAATAAAAATACAAACATGTATGTATGTCTAAGTAATTATAGGCCAATTTCCAAACTACCTTTTAGCTCTAAGGTTTCTGGTTTCAGTCAAAATAATAAAAAACACATTTTCAGTAAAAACTGATAGTGAGAGGACTCCACAGGAGACAATGAGAGGTAACATACTGGCCAATCTTCTCTATTTGAGAGCTTGCAACTATACCAGTGTGCAGTTCCAGCAAGACCAGTGCAACATCTTAATAAATTAAATTAAAATTAAGTGTTCAAGGGTGTCAAATGTGGCACTAAGATAAAGTCTAAACAAGAAGTGAAGATTTGTTGGAGTCTGCATTTAGAAGATGATTATCTGAGACTCATAGAAGAACTGTGACTTCGATGTAAAGCAGATTTAAATTTTGAGTTTACTTAAGAATGTGATTAGTTAGGCTACTTAAAATAAAATAAAAAGTACCTTAGAGATAAAAGATTTTGTAAATGGGCCTATAATTGCTTTAGACCGAGGCTCATTTGGTCAGTTTAAACAATGAGTTATAGCTACTAAATGAAAGCAGCCTGTTTAATGTTTGCCTTTTTATGTCAGTGATAATAAAGAGCTTGATACTGATAAAGCTTAATCGCTTCTGGTTTCATTGTGCTTCGGTTGCCCATTCAGTCTGTGACTCTGAGGTCCATCTGAGGTTATACTGTAGCAAACAGTTCAGACCATATCAGGGTTTTTCCTGGCTCAAAAAGAAGCTTAGGTGGTGCCTAAGAGAGGTGTTCTAGCTTGGTCATCGCGGCTAACTTAACAATTATACCCCTTCTATTCAACTTTATGCTTTGACAGACACCGGTTTTTGGCATAGATTAACACAACCTTTTCTATTTTATAAATTTTTCCATGGCTAAGAGGACCAGGGCAGGTAGTTTGTCAGTAGGCTATTAATTCATAACTATTTGTTCCCAACAGAGATCTTCAAAATTGGCTGGGATTTTACTTTAACTCCATTAAAGATTCTTTCTGAATCGCCATCAATTTTGCTTGGCAGCTGTCGATGTGATGCAGTGATCTGAGCGCACAGCTGCTAAGCTATGTAAATTACATCACAAGTATTTAGCATTGTTATTTGCAGCACGCTCGTCATTGCAAACAATAAAGCCTGAAATGTCAATCACCGGAATCCGTTTAAACCATTAACCAATAAGCTGGTACTTTGAAGGATTTATAGGGTGTCCAGCAAAATAAATGCACGGACTGTTTCTAACTGTTTTTACAGGCGTTTTCTGAGTGATTTCTCCTAGGCGGCTTGAAGCTTGAAAAAACACTTAGGCGGCCCGCCGCCAGCCTATAAGACATTTCAATGCAGGGAAAACCGTGCATATACGCCTCTAGATTTTACACGGATGATAAATGAGGGCAAATCTGTATACTGCCACGCATCACTGAATCAAGTATTGCAAACAGTCAACCATTAATGGATCATGTAATCTGTCACATGACCTCAAAAAACGAGGTAATCCACACTGAATTCAGTTGGGTAAATAAAGGAACTGTTTGGAATGTGCTTTTCACAAGGTTACTGCGAAATGTGGCATCTTAATTTTTTCGTCTGATGCATGGAGATACTGGCATATCATAACCTCATTCTGTAGGTTGTCCTGGTAACACTATAAAACCTTCCACCAAGCTATTTTTATTAAGTTAAGTAAATAGGCTTTCAGACACAGCTCGGATCATTCGGAGTATTCATCAAAGGTCATAAAATTAATTTTGTTATTATATTGCATGTGCAATAGTGACATTTATTCCGTAAGCAAAGGAGTAGGAAAAAAAAGTCCCCAAATGACATTTTCTCTTGTCCAACGGTTACAAATGGAGACGGTAAGAAATAAACTGTGGGTCAGCTTATTTAATTAGATCTTACAGCACTGCACCCTGTGATAATGGTAGAATGTCAATGAAGAGGGCAGAATTCAAAATAGTCTTCACCAATTCATATTAATTATGAATACTAATTTCATTTCTAAAATAATGCTACAATCTTAGTAATATTTTCATTAAAAAAAACTGTTTTATTTCCTTTGGTTATGATAAAATGGCAATATAATCATTGTATGCTTGTTTTTTTTCTCCAAAAAATGGACAATTGGAAAACTTTATAGAAAACAGAATGCAGAATTGAGTTTTGTATTTTTAGCCAGCAGCTATACCACCCTTTACCCTTCTCAGGGCTAACTGCTGAAGCTAAGCATCCATACCACCAGGTACCCTTCTCAGGGCTAACTGCTGAAGCTAAGCATCCATACCACCAGGTACCCTTCTCAGGGCTAACTGCTGAAGCTAAGCATCCATACCACCAGGTACCCTTCTCAGGGCTAACTGCTGAAACTGAGGAGGTGGTTAGTACTCGGATGGGAGACCTCCTGGGAAAACTAGGGTGGGGGGGGGGGCACTCTTCATTCTGGACTAATGCCCCAGAACAGCGATGGGTGCATTGTGCTGTAGAAGGTGCCACCCTTCAGATGAGACGTTAAACCGAGGTCCTGCCTCACTGTAGTCAATTAAGATCTCATGGCACTTTTTGAAAGAGTATAGAAGGCTTAAGCCCAGTGACCTGGCCAAATTCTCACAAAAGCTGTCTCTATGTATCCGACAACCTAATTACCCCGTATCGGACACAATCCCTTCCATTCCTACCCACTTTTACTTCCCAGGTCTTCACTGCAAATTGAGTTTTCGGTTGACCTACCTGATTAAATAAGAATAATAAATGAAAGTACATCGGCATTGCTATTGAAATAACACAACAGACTGATATTTTATGCAATGAGTCATACTGTGAATGAAAATGTATGATTACAGCCGTCCAGGAAACAGAACATAAAACTTTATTAAACATTTCCAACGCTGCAGTTGCAAGCTACATTGCTTAAAGATGGAACATGAATCAGTACCCATGACATTCACAGTGAAAACAGAGCACCCAAACACAAGCATCACCATTGTATCTACAGGAATAAATTCAATACATTCACAAATTCACAGTGTAAACATTCTGGCATCTGAATATTTATTTGCGTATAAAAGAAACTCCCAGTCCCAGTGGCAGAGATGGTGAGGCTGGTTTCACATATTGTGTAAATATGGATGCATTTCTGCAAACAGATGGATACCTCCAAAATCATGGAATGGACAGTCAACAAGCATATTTATAAAACACAATTCACATACATATCTGAGGAGTTTCTAAAAGGAGTTACAATGGGAAAAGAAAATAGGCCACGTTATGTAAAGGCATCAAAGAAAAGATTTGCCTAAATTGTGTTTACAAGCGTACATTTAAATGGATCATCTATTTAGGGTCTTCCCACTTTTATTAAAAGAAAACTTTTATTTCTGAGATTTAAAGACGCAGTCCTTGTATGCAGTTACATCAACATCAGCATGACTGGCCTTTTACACAGATGGATGGAAAAATGGACCGTCCTAACTTGGGCAATGACATGCCTGTCTACCCTTGGCTTCATTCTGAGATAAATTTTTTCCTGCTGAAGTACGTAGGCTACGTACTGAACCAGTCCACTACACTTTACTCATTTAGAAATGGTTAGAACTTATGATATTAAGCTTGGACTTTTGAGACATTTCTTTCAGCATATTTTAAAGCGGTAGTCCACCTCAATAAAACTAATCAAAATATATTTCGTGCATGTATTTTCCTATGACATATCATTGCAATTTTCCTTCTGGAGGATTTCTATATGTCAAAATATCACTGTGTGGATATCACATTTTGAAAGCCTGATCTTCATTTGCTTTGTTATAAGACCACAATCCCGACAATGCTTCACTCTAACTAGACCACTGGCTGAAATGGATTCGCTAGCTAGCTACTTTCTTTTTTGTGGATTACTTTACTTGGATGCAATGCAAAGAAGAAACCTAAGGTAGGCAAGTTTACCATTTAGCGAAGTTAGCTGTCTGATGGTAAGCTTAGTTAGCTCACTCTGGTTCAGGTTGTGTTGTTCCTTTCTGAAGATTAAAGAGAAAGCTAATGTTAGCTAACGTCAGATCTAAAAGCTAGCTATGTCAATGCAACGTAGGCAAATTAATCCCTACGCTCACTGTACAGGCATAGGGCACTGCCACTGGCATTTCCATTTTCACAGCCGAGTGTCAGCCTGCTTATGTGAGGGGTAGATCAATTTGTTTGCAACGTTAGTGCCCAGCCGAGTGTGTCAGCCTGACTGCGAGAAATAACTTTGTCGTTGTCCCCAGCCGAGTGTCAGCCCTAAGACAAGTTGAAGTACCGTTATTCTGTTTTTCTAACTGTAACGTTAGAACTCTGACAGCAGGCTTGTAGTTACCCTGGTTACCGCAGCGCAATGATTTATGGGAGTTGGAGGCTTGAACGGCTGCAAAATAGCGGTGCAGGCTGTCTATAAATAAACATTTCTTAATATTTTGAACATATACAGTACCAGTCAAAAGTTTGGACACACCTACTCATAGAAGGTTTTTTCTGTTATTTTTACTGTTTTCCACATTTTGGAATAGTAAAGACATCAAAACTATGAGATAACACAAATTAAATTATGCAAAAACCAAAAAAGGGTTAAACAAATTAAAAAAAAGTCTTATATTTTAGATTCTTCAAAGTAGCCACCCTTTGCCTTGATAATGGCTTTGCACATTCTTGCCATTCTCTCAAACAACTTCTGTGGTAAACAGGTATTCCACAGGTAAACATGTGATGCCATCATGATTCTGTATAAAAGGATATCAAAAGACTCCTGATATCTTATTTCCAAGGTACTCTTAGAAGCAATACTATAACCTCTCTGCATTTGAATGGATGTCTATGGGAATTGGGGGGTGGGACTAGATTAAGCTGTAAATTACACAGGAATAGTATGGAACACATGGTTGGCTAAATGGCTGTAAGTCAACAAGGGTCTGAGGTATCAAACCAGCCTTAAACCATCACTCAGCTGCCAGAAATACAGTAGATATGGATGGATAACTTGAAGGGTTTCTTCTCCTGACTTATTTTTCCATAGAGTTCAATAGGAAAAAAACCTTCTATGAGTAGGTATGTCCAAACTTTTGACTGGTACTGTATACAAAATTTAACTACATGTAATTAGAAGAAAACAACCATAGCTACACATTTATCCTGTTAATATTATGATACAATAATTCTAGGCGTGTTCTACAGCCATCTGAAAATGACTCCCCTATCAATTTCCATATTAGACATTTCAGAAATGCAATTTAGTGGCATCATTGAATTGCATTTTGCAGAGTTCACAGACTCCATGCTCATAGCAGCTATCACAACAGAGAAAAAGCTTGGAAAATTGCTGAAACTTTTCAGAAATAGTAAAATATTGGCCTAAAGGTTCATTATAGTGGAGTACCCCTTCAAGTGTGTCTTCCTTCTCATGTGAACTTTTGAATTTGCGTTAGCGGTGTTGCACGTCCATGCTCGAGATTCTATATTACATTTCTTGGAAATATACGCACATACACACAACGATTCTTGCAAGACCCCCTGAAAGATGGGATTAATCACTGCAGTGGTCTTTGGATATTTTGATACATTTCCTTGCTGGTGAAATAAGGAAACTGAAATATTTGGTTTGTAATGAGTTGATGGTGTGGCAATGGTTGCTTCTGCACCAAGGCCCGGTCAGAATCTTAAAACCCCTTAAATCTGTTATAGTACCACTGGACTGTGAGTTTGGACCAATCCAAATGACTGGCCCTGTTGTCCTTGCACTTGCACAGGACAGCGCTAAAAAACTCATGAAAATAACCAGCCTAAGCACAAACACCCTTACACCTCCCTGCAACGCTGCCTTTGAAAATCTGCCTTTGAAACAGCTGCATTTGTGGTAGAGAGGGCCTTTTTCAACATACAGCTCTAAATATTGTGACTTTCAGTGCACGCATGCACGCTCGCACGCACGCTGCTGTCCCATTCACGGGAGTGTTAAATCAGCTAACCCACTCCTTCAGTGCATTTCTTCTTAGTCCTTCAGTAGGTGAGGAGAGGCAGATCAGCATTTCTCCTCATTAAATTCAACATATGTTTGCACTTATTCATTTAATATTCCAACACCATAAGGCAGTGTTATAAAGCAGTGGTTCTCAAACTCGGTCCTCGGGGACCACTGTGTATGCTGGTTTTCGTTCCAACCACAATTGCAATCCCGGAATTTTAACAAGATGTCAATTGTTCTTAATTAGGTGTTTGTCATATTTAGAGGGATTATTTACCCTCTTAAGCCACATTACATTACATTATAGGCATTTAGCAGATGCTCTTATCCAGAACATTATGTTAGCAATAGCTATGCATGTCATGAATAATAAAAGTACAATATTCTCATTGTGCTATACTGCAAATAATTACAAAAAGGGGCAAAAAAAAAATCTTATTTTTAACTGACCAAATTTATTTTATTTTATTAAATAAAATTAAAGACTGAGGTGAATCAATAGGCTCCTAATTGGTGAAATTGTGGATATATGGCCACTAAAACTAACCATTTGATAAATAATTAAAAAAAGACAAAGAAAATGATAACGAGCCAAACTTTCAGTGTTAATACATTTAAGAAAAACTTGATGAGGGAACTTAAAAACTCACGTTTTCAACTACCTAATTAGGAGCGAATTGATTCACCCCAGTCTTTAATTTGATCAGTTTGCAAAACAGCCCAATAAGCACAGTAGGAACATGGGAATTTTTATTCTTCATGGCATGCATAGCTATTTCTGACATGATGTGGCTTAAGAGGGTGAATAATTCCTCTAAACATGAAAAGCACCTAATTAAGAACAATGAACAGCTTGTTAGGATTTTGGGATTGCAATTGTGGTTGGAACGAAAACCAGCATACACAGTGCTACTCCAGGACCGAGTTTGGGAACCACTGTTATAAAGCCATTAGTTAGAAATATTTGCTGCAAACAGATTATTCCTCAATACAAATAACAGTAAAACAATAAAAAAGAAACTGAAAGTGTATAAAAAGGTTACCTCCACAATGCCCCTCCCACCTTTAGCAACAGAGCAGCATCTTTTAGTGTTTTCTCTTAACAAATGTGAGGATCGTAACTGAAACAACCCTCTGACTGTAGTTTTGAGCTTGGCTTTCTCAATTCTTAGTTTAGATCACCCATGACTCATCCTAGCACTACCTGGGCAGAAACATCGAATCATAATGAATCATGCAAGTACACATTTGCACACTGCAACAGCTTGGAAGCGCAGCTTTCCTATATTACTTGACTTACTTCATAAGTAGCTATGGGTTTTCCTTGATTTATTTATTTTTTATCCACTAGTTTTATTTTCCAACACAAAGAGGATGATACAGGGTTTTCTGAAGCCACCTCTTAGGTAATCAACACATTGTGTGCCTGAATAACTTCAATAAATCACGTAATTATTGCAGGGTTATCTGGGAAGGGTTGGCGTGGGAACAAGCTTTGGGTTTCAGGAAGAGCTCAAGGCCCTGTTCATAAATAACATGTGTGTCACCCTTTTTTCACACATTAACCCGTTTCATATTCTTCATAAATACCAGCGACTGCAAACCCATGCACTGGTGCAAATCACACCTTTTTAACAACATGTTTTTAACAAGATATACTGCTGAAAAAGAATTTTCTGGGAAAATTCAGATACCATTTATCAAGTAAAAAAAAAAAATGAATAAAAACATTTTATCCCCATTTTTTTCTGTTCCCCTTTGGAATGCCCAAACAAAACTGTAAACCCGTCCCATCATGCATCTGTTCGGGAGAGTAACATACACAGCCACTGCAGCCCACCAGCCCAACAATGGTCACCGACACAGTCAGAACTCAACTGCTGATGTGGACCTGGTCTGAGGATTCGTGCTTTGGCTAAATGCACTGCCTGTGAGCCAACCAAAGTCCACAATAAAATGGAACTTAAAAAAAATAAAATAATCCAACAGCCTTTCGTACCAAAGAAACCAAACACAGTAAAATCACTTGTGACATTTAAAGGATTCCTAAGGCACAATGAGGTCATGGGGCTGGTCTCTGTGTCAAACTTTCACTTGCCAAAAATTAAACTCAACTCAAAAGCAAGTTTAACTGGAAACGCTTGCCCTGTTGGCCCAACAAGAAGGTATTTAGGTATTAGTGTGTGTTATTACTTCTAATACCCTAGTGATAGTCCCATGCATTGCAAGTTACCAATACGATGGTATCTCTATTACATAGCAGTAACAATTAATGACTAATTTCAAGGCTTTAATGACCTCACATGAAACAAAAGTAAACATGGAGTATCAATGTGTTCGCCCATTGAGTTACAGTACTCCATTTCGAGGAGTAACAGAACAATGTGTGGTGTTCATGGAGGCAGGTTTGCAGCTGCGGATGCTGTTTGCAGGAATCTAGAGGGGAAATAGTAAATGTTTGTATCGCTACTGCATATCCTTATATAATGCAGTGCAATCTATTTTTACTGTAGAGCTCAACAGATGGTATGTGCTATGTATTAATTGTTTGTGTCACAGCATCCCCACATGGGAAGATGGCCTCATTGCATTCAAGTATTTGATTCACAACTTAATCACCCAAAGTCCACTTTTGTCAATTTTTAACTGCCACAAATGTCACTATGGAAAAATATAACATTATTACACAGAAAGAAATAAAGCCCTGAGTGCCTCACATCAGCAAGGGTGAGATACTGAGGAAAACACAGCAAAGAAATAAAAATAATTAAAACGTTACGGCACGTACGCTATAATTCTAGTTTTTCAAGTTGCATTTAGAGTACATAATTTCACTTTATGATTGCAGAAGACAAATCGTACTCACACAATGTCGTAATTTAAATTCAGCCAATGGTTGCAAGTACCCTCAAATGACTGTAGCATATAAACTGAGGCTAATGCATTCTAATGGGTCAATTTGGCATCATATTCAAGCGCTGAGTTATACTGCGAGCCATTGCCACTTTTAAATTCAAATTCTCCACACACCTAAGAAAACCTTGAGAGTGGCAAAGAACAGCCACTCGCAATACTGAACACAAACACTCACCAAAATACCCTCCTCATTATAGCACCAACCGCACTAAATTCAACTGTCATTTAATGGAGAAGGTAAAAAAATAAAATGCAAATGATGCACACCTAAATATTTAACAAGCCAAATCACAAACGCCTACAGAGAATAAAGGATCACTCAGGCCAAATAACATCTTGGCCACTGCACATCTGACCAATGCAACTTGCATGTCGCTTATAACCTGGAACATCGAGATCTGTGAATTGGGGGAAGAAGAAGAAGAAGAAGGAAAAAAATAAAAATAAAAAAAATAAAAAAACTTGACTCACAAAATGAAGCAACGTTTGGTTTCTTTTTCCAGCCACATTTCTGGCTTCAATTTCAAAACTGTGAACAGCGCATTTGGCTAAGTATTAACTTTGATTTAGCCCATGTCTGGAGCCAACATGGAGACACATACATTCCTCTCTTCCGGGGACTCTGTGGCGGGTTTGGTGGCTACATCCGAGCACTCTGACTTGGGGTGGACTGATACCTCTATGTGCAGGCTGTTCTCCTTCAGGACTTCACCTTCTCCTCCACCCTCCTGCATGCAGCCCTCCCCCGAAGCCGACGCATTGTCGGCGTCGTCCCCGCTGGGCCCGGCACCGATAGCCTGTTGCTGCTTGAACCTGTGCCGGGGCTGGGCGGGGTCGGCTAGGTTAACGGTCTCGAAGATCTCCTCCACGAAGGCTCTGCAGTTGAGAATGAGAGGCGGGAGCGGCACGCTGCGGGCCAGCTCCTCGATGTGTCGGGCGAACTCCATGGTTTTGAACTGAGTGACCTTGGCCAGCTCCAGCGTCTTGGCGGAGGTGATGATGGGGATGCGCTTGGCGATCTCGAAGGCCTTCTGCAGCTTCTCGGCCCCCTCCGAGCGGAAGAACTCATTGATGGCCTTCTCCGTCTTGCGCAGGTGGCTGCTCACCATGCACAGGCGGGTGATGTTGAGGATCATGGTGATAGTGAAGGCAATGAGGCACACTATGACATAGTACAGGCCCAACCCGCTGTACGTGTAGGCTACCCGCAAAGTGATGGTGTAGTTTGAGGTCCCAGAGGAGCCTGATGCTATACATGTATACCTGCCTCTATCTTCAAAGGTGACTGCTGTGATATTCAAAAAGCCGTTGTCCATAATCACCCATTTCCCCCCTAAACGAAAGGATTAAAAAAGCAAAATGTATTTTGCCATCCTATGTATGTAAACTCATTTGCTTCCATTCATTATTATTTTTTTATTTATTACAAACTATATACATTTGTAGAAACAAGGTATGTTACCTGGATTGCTACACTTATTTTAAAATATATTAAAATATATTTTAACTTAAGACAGTTCCCGCCTAGGCTCTTACATATAGCACAGTGGATGGTATCGCAAAATAAGACCTTCAGATATACAAGAATGTAAATATGTTGCTGGTGATGATTTACCTTCTTCTTCATCCAAAATATGCCCCTTGGAGTTGTACCACAAAATATCTTCATGACCTTCAGTCACGTTGCATTCAATCAGCGCACTGGAACCCTCCTTTACCACGATATCTCGGAAAGCAGGTAAACTTGCCAGCTGGTGAAGGTTAACCAGTGACCTGTTCTGGGGTTGATCTATTAGGACATCTGCCTGAGCGACGACGTTCATTATGATCAGGTGACAAGCAAAGACTTTCAAAAATGTATCCATCTTCTACTTGCTTCTACATGAAATTAGGTAATTAGCTAGATAGGGTCAGCTACAGAAACGCTCAAATGGTTCCTAGGATTTATTTCAAGTGTGATGTCCTCGTAACCTGTCAAAAGACAATAATAAGATATGATAAAACTGTTCAATTTGTCAATTGACGTTAAGTGAGCTTGTCGAAAAGCTAGCTAACATAACGTATAAAAATGGCAGGTATTCTGGATCTTTAGCAAGCTAGTTATGTAAGTTATGTTAGCTAGCTAACGTTACTCGACCTTTCTGATCAACATGTTTACCTAGCTAGAATTGTTGCCTAGCCCTATGTATGTAACATGAGATAATAACACCAAGGAGTATAAAGAGCTACGAAAACAATGGAGAAAGCCGTTTATACTGCCAAGAGCAGTCGTGTTTACCGTCGTGAACATCCGTGTTTTAATTCAGCAGCATGCCAGGAGCGAGTCCGTACATTGGACTACACTGTGTTATTTCCTGGTTCACCTCGCGACTGTAGTTTTTCAAGACATGACAAGTCTCGATGTGAAAGTTTCAGTGAACCGTACACATACTGGGCTTTTAAATGCAAAGAATGTAAGTTATTATTATAAGAATATGGGTCCCATATTTCATCAAGAAGAATCCAGGTGAAGAATATGACTGGCCCCGGAAGAGGAAGTTCCCATGACAACTTCCTGTCTCAGCAAAACAAACGCGTTAATTCCACACTATGTGACGTGGCTGACAGGGCAAAATCCATCTGCTAAAGAAGATTTTTGAATCAGGTTTGTGAATATATTAGTTGTCATTTAAAATTTTTAATAGTAAAATAATTTGCTGCAACCAGATTGCTGCGCGCTACGTAGGTCTAACATTAGCTAGTAAACATCATAGAACGCTTCGTGCTAGCCAGTTATCGGTTAATATTAAGCAAGTATTTTGAAGAAACAAATGCAATGTCGGTGGCATATCTAACACAAATTATGCTTCATTTTCCGGTGTGAATCTGACTTTGATTCCTGAAAACTTAATCTTAATCCAAGAATAACGTAATGTTAACGTTATATCAATAGTGAAATAACACACCTAGCTGGTTAGGTAATCAGGTGTTTCTTGTGCTGATTCTGAAATTAAAATGGTTAAAATGTATTGCTAATTAATTATAGCTAAACTTGCTTACCAAATGTTCAAGACTTTTCAAAATGTTTAGCTTGTCTGTAAATAATGTACAATGGTTTTGTACCCCAACCCTAACTTTTTCAATCTCCTGTGATCTTTAGGCAATTAGTATTTGTCATTTTGTCATAAGCAGTAAACAACAGTTATTAAAGTCTCACATTAAAATCGTTTCTGAACTAATTAAAAAGGCAGAATATTAATACAATACTAATACTATAACAGAAAACTTGAATATTATGGAAACTCAATGTGAATGTGTAAGCAGACAAAGTTGGTAAAAAGCTTCACTTCTGATGAACTACATGTTCTGTGGATGAGATCGGCATAGCAGCAACTTGGCTCATCAGCAGAAAGTTTTTGTCTTTCTGGTATTATGTATGAAGGCAGGGATGTTCTAAGATGTCAGACAGTGAAAGACCGAAGGAATCTGAGGGTCAGTTGGAAGACCAGGAGATGGAATCCCAACAGACGCCTTCTCCAGTGGCTGACAGCCCCACAGGGATGCTTGGGAGTGACACTGATGCGGCACCGGTCCGGAAGACTCGAAAAAGACCTGAGAACAAGCCTCTTACTGAACCCAAGGAGGAGGCCCCAGAGATCCAGAAAACAGAGGATGATTCTAGAAAGGTAGGTTATACTTTCAGTATGTTGTTGCTCTGAGTTCTGAGCAGCCCTGAGAAGTGGGGGAAGAGGGACACAAGGTTGTTCACCTGTCAAAGCTCTGAAAAGTAACTGGCCTCAACCACAACCAAAGTGTAGCACCAACCTGCGTGTGGCATGGCAGCTATTTTGTGCCAGAACTTTCACCCCATGTCAATTCAAGCAAAGTGATGGATAAAATGAAAAGTGATGATAAATTTGGATACTTGGTCAGAACCAGGAAACCATAGTAGTTTACAGTACTTGTCAAAGGATCTATAAGAACAAAGATCAAAGTTCCTTATGAAAGGCCATAGCAGTCCTGTCGGTGAACTGAGCCTCGGTCTGGTTCAGTAGGAAAATTGTCCCATACTGGCCAACCAACACCAAGTGCTAATCAAGCCTAGACCCACTTCTCTTATGTAATTCGATACATGAAGGCAACCGGCTGGAAGGCTGCTTGCAGTGACACAATTTTTTCTCTCTTTCAGAAGTCCAGTGAGTCGGCAGTAACTCAGGGAGGGTGGGGCTACTGGGGCAGCTGGGGCAAGTCCATCATATCCACTGCCTCCGCCACAGTGGCCACTGTAGGTGAGGAGCAGAAGTCCTGGAACTGTCATCATTCTTAGTTCTACATGGAACTAAAGTGGCTATTCATCACTCTCATTATAAAAACCACATAAGCTTTAGTTGGGGAAAAAAAGGCCTGTATCTTTAGAGTTTTGTTTTTTTAAAAATAGAAAATACAAAACTTGATATGTGATAGGTTATCAGGTTGTCTTTATCTGAGAATATGCACTTTGTCCTTCAGGTCAAGGGATATCTCAGGCTATTGAGAAAGCAGAGACTTCACTTGGAATACCCAGCCCTGTGGATCTATCAGCACAGGTCAAAGAAGAGGAAGAAGAGGATGGCAGCCCCAAAAGTAAAAATGCTGGCGAGGAAACTGATGGCGCATCATCCCTGGGTGGCGCAATGGGAATGTTCTCATCGCTCTCTAGTGTCGTCCAGAGCACTGTAAACACAGACGTCTCTTCTTGTGTATATTTCAGCCGTTTGTTATTATTTTATTCTGTGCATTGATTAAATCTACACTTTCCCAGGGAAAAACAGTTATAACTGGCGGTTTGGATGCTCTGGAGTTCATCGGTAAAAAGACAATGGATGTCATTGCAGAAGGAGATCCGGGATTTAAGAAAACAAAAGGACTAATGATCACAACATCCACTCTGTCACAGGTAGGTCATTTGTGATGAAAGGGAAGCGCCTTGTTGAATGTGGTTATTTCTGCCTGCTAAAGCAGAGTGGCAATGCAGGCCACTTTTCAAAGGCGCGTTCATCACAATCAGTTCTTCCCAAAAGTAATTTCAGCTCTGGCACACGGATGCTTGAGATTTGTTGGCTCGTGGCCTGAGGTCTGTGTCTCTGGTAGGTTTTAAGGGAAGCAAAAGAACGAGAGGAGAAGCAAACGGCAGAGGTCTCCTCGGACACGGAGAAGAAGGCACATTACGGAATGCTGTTTGATGAATACCAGGGCTTATCTCACCTGGAGGCCCTGGAGATTCTCTCCAGAGAGAGCGAGGCAAAGGTAAACTCATCAGCAGGGACGTGTAAAACACTGGTCACGTGACCTCCTGAGGCGATAGTGTAGGCATGCACTGTTGATAAATCTTTTTTTTTTTTGTGGCGAGGCCTGACTTGGGAATGAGTTGTACTCGTGTCATGTCTTCTTGTTTTGTGGCGGCAGGTGAAGTCTGTTCTGACCACCATGTCCGGTGAGGAATTGGCCCAACTGAAAGGGGAGCTAGGACAGATTAAAGTACCCTTCTCCCTGGTGGAGTTCGATGAGGAAGAGGTGGAGGAGAAGAAAGGTGCAGTCTCAGCTCGTACATTTATTCACCGAGACACAGCTAAAGGGGTCCCGTTTGCACCCCCATTGAAAGATGATTGCGTATGTACAGTAGTGATTGAGTGGTGCTTGAGTTATATTTTGTATAGCCCTTCAGTCTATAGTATAGTATATATAGTATAGTATAGTAGCTCCTGGGATAGTATCTCTATTAAGAAGAAAGTCAAAAGCGATTCCAGTGGTATAAGAACACATTAAAAATGACGTGGTACTGATTTTAGCAAAACCCAGTTTAGGTAAGAACAAATGAATAAATCTGTAATTTTACTGATTTTATCTCTTAAGATGATGGCGGAACAGAGTTTGTGAAGGAATTGTCCGAGGCACTGGCAGACCTGCACTTATCAACAAATGCGGACAAACTTGGAAGAGTATGTGGCACTTTACTGTTTTTCTTGTGAAAAATATTTTCTTGAATATTTAAATAGAACTCTAAAGATGAAACCAATGATTGGACATACATATACCACCTCATATAGAAAAGTAAAAAAAAGAGGGAGGAACATGCAGTAAATTACATAAATACTTCACCCAACATCTTTCATGCTCTTGACTTTTGCATTAAACTCTTTACTAGGCATTCATTTGAAGCATTGTGGTATGTTGCCATCTTGTGGAGAACAGGTGAATTCCAAAATGATTGCTAATAGTATTCTGCTAGTCACCTCATTCCTCGCCCGACAGCTGTGGGTTCAAACTGTTTTCTAAAGCTCAACAACCAGAATATCCTTGAATACAAGGCATCTGTTTAAAATGTCTAAAATGCAATTAGCTTAATTTTACCTGGGTGCATGAATGACCTACATTTTATATAACACCTTTCACCTTGGTAACTCAAACCATTTGAGACATTCACTGCATCCATGATTTGTAGCACTTACTATAAGAACGGTTTTAATGGTAATGTGATGTCATAACTGTATTGATCGAATTCAAATATCAGAATGGACAATAACATTTGTGATTCATGAAACAACTTTGCTTTGATGGTATTCTGATGGCTTCCATTCTGGTTCAAATGGGCAAACTCTTGTTCAGTCCATAAAGAAGGCTTATGACAGCATCAGTGAAATGAACAGACCAGCAAATGGCACAAAACAGGAAGGGGAGGGGAATGAAGAGGAAGTCCACAGCAGAGCAGAAGAGGAAGTTCACAGCAGAGCAGAAGAGGTGAAACGGTGCACAGTTGAGGTATGAAAAGAATGCTGTCCTCTTACTTATGCATTTGCACAAGACCCATGTTCACTAGCATAGCAATGCAACTGGATCGAAAGTATTTTCATTATTTCTGTAAGTATTCCAGTGTTTCTTACAGGAAAAAAAATAAGCAAAGTAGACCAATGCTTTTGTTGTTCTTTGCACTTCGTCCCTGCTAATCTGTGTATCACCCTCCAACTGCAGGATATTCACTCCTCTGCTATCAGGAGTCTAGCAGAGCTGACAGCCAGATCAATAGAGCAGTTTCACAAAGTGGCAGAACTTATCCTTCATTATGAGAGCCAAGAGACAACTGCTCTGGAACAGGCCAAAACCCTGTCACAGTAAGCCCCTCTCCTAGCCTTTTAACCACAATCGGCTGCATGACTCTTACCTAAGTCATTATTGGCCATCCTGGTGGAATCTGTTTTTTTTTGTTTTTTTTGCATTGGTTCAACGTTGAATTGCCATCAGTGAATCCCATGTTACTGGTGGATAATCTTGAATATTATATTATCTCTCAGGAAACCAGTTAACAGACAACTTCTCTTTTTCAGGATCACTATTGTTTTGTGCAGAGAGATATCACTGCTGTCAAAGAAGTTCACTTCTTGTTTAACCACTTTAGGGGTAAGATTGCATGTTTGCATGTTTAAAAAAAAATAAGAGTTAAAAATATAAACAAACAAGAGGGGAAAAAAAATGTTTTATTTTCCAGGCAAATGAAAAGGGAGATGTCCTTAACCCATTAATAACAGGCGTGTTTTTGGAGGTTGGTATTATTGAATGTATTTTGTATTGATCAATTCAAAATTAGTCAAATCATTCTTCGCAGATTTTTGGCAGTATTTAACTTCTATATGCCTTTGTCCCTGGTCTCTAGGCTTCCAACAGTGCATCTTACATTCAGGATGCGTTCCAGCTGTTACTGCCTGTATTAGAGGTATCTCATATTCAGAGGAGTGCAGAATGCACTGACCAATGACAACGCTCAACTTCATCAAAGAGGAACACCATGTATGATGTCATTGGCATCTTTCCACTTTCTTTAAGCGGACTTATTTACTTTCATGTAGACAAATTAGGTGTCGATAAATATCACACTTGTTTAATTGCAGTTAGAAGCTAAAGAGTTTTGAAATGGAGGGAAAAAAGACTTACCAAATGAATTGCTTTCACACTACAGGATTGTATAAATATTTTAAGGTTTATTAGTCTCCAAATATTTTTAATACAAATCCTAATCTTGAAAATACCTATGCTTTCTTTTAGTAGGGCTTTCAAAAGAGAATGTCCTTTTCTACAATTATTTTCTTAGATTTGTTTTCTGTCTTCATTTTGTAACTATTGATCGGAACACATTTTGCGGGTTATATGCCATAGTTGCAAGTAAATTACTTCTTTTTTTTTATCACCTTAGGCTTTTGTCATAATGTGTATTGTGGCTAAATGCAATACTTTTGACACTGCTCAAAACCATCTGATAACATTCACCTTATGTAGTACACTTAAGAGGAATAGTATAAAGATCTGCAAATCATTTTCACAGGTCTTGGTTCCTTGTCACACCCTGTCACGTCCAATTTGACCAATATTAATATTTTTTTAAATAACTTGCACAACATTGCTTTTTTGGGTTGACATTAAGCACATATACCTTATAGTGTCTAGATGTGTGTGAAATACTTCAAACAAGGCCACCAGTTGCATTTTTGCCCACATCAATATCTTCTAACAATACTCACCAAACGCTTGGCATGGTATATCAGCCATTGATTAGAGATGTGCACAAACTGTAAGTCTTTGCCAGTTGGTCTCTGGCCATACGTACTTTGATAAGTGCTACTTTCATATTTAATTACACTTTAATATTGTCATATAGGTTTTAGTGATGTTCAGTCCTTTGGCTAATATTTTCTAAGCAATATTGTTCTCACACATTGCTTAGATGTACTGTTGACAATACCTCGAGTCACAGTCAATTTGGCTTGAAAGCCTTGCAGTTCCCTACAACATGCAGTTGTATTGTAATTTCACTTATGTATAATTATATTTGGCAATTTAATACGTATATCATTATATTACATATTCAGTTGTATACAATTGTTATTGTTGAATTTGGTTGTCATATGAGGCAAGTATTACTGGTTTAAAATGGGTTGTGAGTCCTTTTATGAAAGGGTTCTATTTTACATTTATCCAGAACAAGGCATAGGAAATTAGATTTTTCATGCTGTGACTAAATTATCACAACCTCAGATTATAACTATGGGTGAGCGGGATTAAATCACCAATTTGTATGTTCTAAATACAGTATTAGTTTTTCTATGGACCCTTTCAATTATGTAACTGACAAGTATTTGTGTTTCTGCATTAAACTTGTTTTTGTAAGAATGTTTTTTTTAGTACTTGGTTTTCTGTGACTGGCAACATGTATGCTTACTGTGAACGTGAGACTAGAAAGGGATAATTGTAATCTGTTCAATGAGTACTGCATAGTATTTAAGAGGAAAATACCATTTTACTTGAGATACAGATGTAGCTGGAAAGTTGTTAAAAGCTCGTCTAATAAAGAAGAGGAAGCTTCCCAAGTCCTTGCAATAACTTGTTTTGGCCCAGTTAGATAAAGACCTGAAGACTCCTTTTCTCACTCCTGGCAAACCCCATGGCAACACTTAAAACCAGTCACTGATGTACTTAACTATCTACCAAATTTACGTGGCAAACAGTGACTGAGGCACCATCAAGAAATCTCCCCCAACATAAATAATATTGCATGTATACAATGAAACAAAGCTTGCCTGTTACAGTAGCTTTGAGTAGTGAACCACTATGGAAATGGCAATATTCTCAATATCTTCCTTAGAAGGATGACATGTTAGATTGTAGTGTTCAAAGTAACAGTCTAAAATTATAAAGAAAATAACCATCCTGAGTACTATTACTGAACATTTTCAAAATTACAATTCTAGTAAGGAGTTATTAGTTTGTCTGACTTTTGCTGCTTATGTCTTTCCAACTGCAGTTACTTACAGTTTAACCAAACAAACAGAAATAATTATAATCATCAGATTATTATTAAATGTGTGTCATTATTTAATTGGCTATAGCAGACACAGTGAAATGAATACGCCAAAGGGATTTGTTGATGTTTGTCTCTAAATGTATTATTAATGCATTGCCACTTACAAGAGGTAATTGGATTTTCCTTACAGAATGTCATGAAAAAACTACCGTACATATGCATGCTTATGCATCTTTGATTGTGGATAGTACAGAGGGTGACATTTTTCATCACAGACAATTATTAACATTGGCCTAATGTTGTGAACAGCCAATTAATGTCCTTTCGAACAGCTCTAACGTGTGGCCGACGTCATTAACACGTGACTTTAGCTGAACCGTAGAGGGGGTCAAATGTGAAAAGGTCGTTAGCTACCTAATGCGCTTGCGCCTCCCTGTGCTTCTCCTGCGGTATCGGATAACTAGCTGGCTACCGAACATTAGCTAGGTTAGAATAAGGCTGTTATTTCAACACAAAACGGAAGGAAATCCTTAAACACACAGGCCAGGTAAAGTAGGCGATTTGTTAAACACTGAAATATGTGTTACGATAGACGGCTAGAGAAGGGCTACTTTAAAAAATAGTTGACTATGTGGACGTTAACGTTAAATTGCTAAGCAGTAATTTGGTAGCGTTAGCTATCTAACGTTAGCGATGTTACTTGGCGAGCTAACAATACTTTGACAGACAATTCAGGTTTTTTTTTCTAATTCAACACTGTTATCTATCTATTTTATGCAGTAACGTTATACAAGTAGGTGCAGCAACTTTGTAGTGTATTTGCTGTTTGCTAGCTAACGTAGCTAATTTAGCTCAATATTTACATTATAGCCTGCTACTGTTAGCTAGGTAACGTAACGTTAGCAAGACGTCATGTTCAGTTTCTTAACTTAGCAAGCTATGTTTATTAACATTATCCTAGCTGTTATGAACTTGTTCTGTGCACGGTAACTGTTGACTAACTAACGTTAGTCATTTAGCTAGCCAGCCACCCTGGCATGGTGGTTAGCCAGCTATAATATAACTAGTATTAACGTTAGTGAAATATACCTGCACAGATGTTTTACCAGCTAATTTAACTTAATACTTTATACCTAGTTGGCTAGTCAGGCTAACATTGAAAGGTTGTGCAAAACATTGCTAACAGCTAATGGTTTGTGAATGGATTGTTTTTCTCAGTGTTTTCTCTGCTCCCCAGAAGTACTGCTGAAATTTCCGAGGGGTTTTCAGTCGTTCCTAAAAAGCGTGCAAAATGCCAGCCGCACTCGCGGATACCAGTCAAATCATCTGCGAAGTCTGGGCCAGCAATGTGGAGGAGGAAATGAGGAAAATCCGACAAATAATTCAGAGTTATAATTACATCGCCATGGTAACGTTAACCGTTATATTTCCGTCAACGTGCAGTTATGGTGTTAGATGTGCAGCTATGTTAATGTAACATTAACGTTTGCTGCAGCACCCAACTGCATTTCTTATAAGAACAATGCTTGTATGCAAATTAAATCACAATTGTAAAATACTTTTTTTTACCATGGCTACTCGCCGGTTGTTGACTCGTTAAACTTTTGTTCTCTGTGGTATTATATGGTTTCAGGACACAGAATTTCCAGGAGTGGTGGTAAGGCCCATTGGGGAGTTCCGCAGCACGGTGGACTATCAGTACCAGCTATTGCGTTGCAACGTGGATCTGCTGAAAATTATCCAACTAGGCCTTACGTTCATGAACGAGGATGGCGACTATCCCCCAGGAACAACAACGTGGCAGTTCAACTTCAAATTTAATCTCACGTATGTGCATTCGATCTTTTACTTGTGTTGGTGGCTTGGGAGTGACTATTTTATGTACTGCAGTCAGCAAAATTGATTGCCTTTAATGTTCCTTTGACTTAATAATTGCTTGCATTTAAGACAAATGTATCCTGTCCTGAAAGATAATTCAGTTATTTTTCTGGACAGCAACAATCCATAAGGTATTATGTAGCATTCATTTTGGCAAGAGCAAGGAAAGTTGGACCACATTATACCAAACTCAAGCAGCCTCACAAATTCTGATAAGGACTGTCAATAGGTTTAATCATAGAGTGACTGCTAGAGAAAACATTAACTTGTAGAACTTTTTCCTGTAATGGATATTACCCTGATCTTCTCATTTTATTTTATCAAAGATTTCAATATCTTTTTTTCCCTTCTTTAGAGAGGATATGTACTCGCAGGATTCAATAGATCTACTCCAGAACTCTGGACTCCAGTTCAAAAAGCACGAAGAAGAAGGGATTGATACCCTTTACTTTGCAGAGCTCCTAATGACTTCTGGCTTGGTACTGTGTGAAAATGTCAAGTGGCTCTCCTTCCACAGGTAATAACCGGGAATAAGTGTGCCCCTTTTCCATTGCACGAAACAGTTCAGGAACCATCCCTACCTGGAACTATGGGGAACCTCTAGTTTCCGGAGTGTTTTTCTGTTTCCACCGAACTTTGACGACCATGTCAATGAGTATTTGGGAGGGGAAAAAAGCGGTTTCTCTGCTGTATGCCGTAATTTCGGCATGCGATGCTGTAAACTAAATGGCAACACTCACTGCAAGCATCATGCGATGCTGATACGGCTTCCATAATTCTATAATTGTTCTTCGCTAATAGTTGTTTGTTGCAGCTTCTCTCTGTCGATGGGATATTTTTTCAGCAAGTAGATACCGGGTATTTAAAAATGACGGTTGGTTTGCTTGGCGTCTGACGATTCGCAGGAAGTTTGCGTTAGACAAATCGGTGATGTACAGGACTGCTAACTCCACCCGATAGTTCCTGGTACCTCTCTAATGGAGTAGCCAAATTTAGTTCTGAGAACTCTGCATGGTATGCTTTTGCTGGCAATGGAAACGCATACAGAATCTGTGATCTGGGTTTCATGGCACGGCATTGGAAAAAGGGCACTTGGAAGTGGAAATTCAGCCACATTCTACTACATCAGGGGTGCACAACTCTGGTCCAGGAGGGCTGGTCTGAGTTTTGTTCCAACCAATTACCTTAGTTTTAGTTTTCTTACAGTTCTGTAAACTACGTTGGTTCACTCCTGTACTTGAGCACAGTGAAATCTATAGGCTAAAAAAACTTGCAGTCTGCAGCTGTAGCTGGTGCTTATACAAATGTCAGATCAAGATTTGATTGAGGTAATTCAATAATAAAGAGCAGAATTCGGCGCAAAATCCTGAAACGGATCGGTCCATGTTGTACAACCCTGTACTCGATTGCCATTTGCATTGGTAATCTGGTTGTGAAGCACGCTTTGACACTTTTCTCTGCTCTTTGCAGTGGCTATGATTTTGGATACCTGGTGAAGCTACTCACAGACTCACGGCTACCTGAGGAGGAGCACGAGTTCTTTCAGATCCTTAACCTGTTCTTTCCCGCCATTTACGACGTGAAGTATCTCATGAAGAGCTGCAAGAACCTAAAGGTAAGAGCAGTTAAACAGAAAATAATTGAAACTAAACTAAAAAAAAAAAAAGATATATTTTACTGTTCTTGGTACCATACCATAGCATTGAGCGTTCAGTTAATTACCTTGGAGAAAAGAAAACCAGGGCCAGAGTTGAGTATCCTTGGCTTGCAATATTTACCTGTGTTTGTGTGGCCTTTTGTCAGGGGGGTCTTCAGGAGGTTGCTGACCAGCTTGAACTGAAGAGGATTGGGAGGCAACATCAGGCTGGCTCTGACTCTCTGCTTACAGGGATGGCTTTTTTCAGGATGAAAGAGGTACACGTGGAAGTGTTAATGAGCTGCCATGGCTTTTGCCCAGACTTGTGGGACGAGTTCAGTTGTAAGCTGCGATTTGGTGTAAAGCATTTTTAATTGGGCTTTTTTCATTAACCGATGTTGAGAGCTGCGGTGTCTAGGATGGGCTTTTCCCCAGTGGTAATTATCAGGGGTGCGAAAAAGCCTTGCGCTGGCTTAGCTCTAATCTAAATGTGTTTAAAACGGTTCGATTATATTATATTTTTGCACTGTTTCTCAGCTTAATGTCATAAAGCGTATGACAAGCTGCTCTCTACCTTTTGTTTTTATTGCTTTAAATCTGAGCTCTTACCATTTCCCGATAAGAAGCATGCAATTATTATATTAACCGTTATAACCGATTTTCATGCCGAGGTACCATTGTATTATGTAATTCCGCTTTTTTTCTACGCAGTTGTTTTTTGAAGACAACATTGATGATGCAAAGTACTGCGGGCGATTGTACGGCCTGGGGTCCGGTTCTTCCCAAAGTCAGAATGGCATTTCTTCTTCCTCCCAAGAGGAAACCAACAACAAACACTGACCAAAAGATCCCAGCGGCTCCAAGCAGACAATTGGCTTGTTTTATCCCATCCAGTAGTTCCATTGATCCCCCACCCCCTCTCTAATTACAGTAATGAATTTCTGTAAGATGCCACAGGTGTAAAAGGACATTGGTCTTCACAGACTAAAACACTTCCAAACCCATTCTGTTTAGTCACAGCTAATTGATATTTTGCTGTATTCCCTGCAATCCTGTTGAACCTTTCTAGCTTGCATTATGATAGAATTTGGATCATTTTATCTTTTTTTTTTTTTTGTTTGTTTTTTTTTGTTTTACAGCATTGCAATTTTGAAATCCAGTATTTTAAAGCATGGGACCAGTGTTTGTGTGCTACACAACTGTTATTGAGACCTAGCATTTCTGAATGGGCTCAACAGCAAGTTTCCCAGAATTCCTACATCGCTTAAAATATTCTTTGGGCCAATTTATGTGGTTCAAGATCTCTTGCAGATGTTTTAAGAATCGGATCACTGTTGGATACATGTTTGTAGGAATTGTGAGATTTTAAATTACGCTGGAAAGGTATGTATATTAAAATGTAAAATTTCAAAGAGCCTGATATGTTTTACCATTTTTCCTCTCGTGGAATGGAAATTGTAGACGCAAACCTTGCTCGTCTTGTGGTAGGAATAGGGATACATCCAAGTTCTTTGTAAGTTGTACTTAAGTTATTCGCAGCTACGTTTAATAGATGTTTGCGATTTCTATTTTTTTTAATCCTACATTGTTTTAAACAATTGTATATTAAAATGTTTTCTATCTGCTGAATGTGACATCTTAGTATTTATGTTCTCCAAAGTTTGAGGAATGTTCACACGATTGAGAAACAAATATTTTGTCATATTCAAAGAATTCTTCCATGTTCAGTGAAGGCATTGCATTGGTCACTGATTTGAATAAATGTTTTTACCAGCCTTTTTTTTTTTTTTCTAGAAGTGGCGTGATGTCAGATTTAATTTCTCCGTTTACAAAAAAAAAAAAACCTTGTGTGTCCTATCACACGGAGTTCATGCCCTATGTCAGTTTTATACTGAGTGTGGAATATGCTACACTAATCGGAAGGCACCCATTTACTTAGATGTATTGGACCTTGTGCATAACTTTAAAGCAATGATTGTTTAAATTCTGAAAGATCCAAGCACATTGAGGTTAAGATAAATTGGAGCAATTCAAAGTATTTAAAACATAACATAATGACGAGAACAGGCCATTCAACCCAACAATGCTCATCATTTTCCTACCATCAAAGGGTACCTAGTGCTCACCGTTTACCTACAAACTAGATGGTATGTAGCACTGCATCAAGCCTGATCTTGAAAACACCTCTACATAAACTGGCATGTCTGGCAAGCTATTCCACACAGTGACTACTTCCTGATGTCTGCTGAATTTACCTTATGCTAATTTCCATCTATGCCCCCTCGTTCTACTAACAACTTGAAGAATCTCTTGTAGTTCACTTTAATCCCTTTATTAATTTGAAAGCCTCAATCAAATCACCCCTAAGTCTCCCAAAGTCTTTCCTCATACCTTTTATTTTTCATACCAGGAACAAATTTAGTTTCCCTTCTTTGGACAACTAATGGCAAATGCGCAGTGATTAACTGCAACACTCCCTGACTTCCTTAGAGCGTTGCTTCATTCGCTACCAGATCAGATGTGGAAACACGTCTTGTTGGGCTTCTCTCGGCAGGGATGAACAAAAACTGAATGGCCGCGTCCATCTTTTGTTGACATTGGAGATAACGTTTACACCTTCGCGATAATTGAAATGCACAAATATCGCACTATTACAAACTTTGTAAATACAGGAGTGAGTCCTGTTACTCGTTCATACTTGTAAGCGTTCTCGGTCTTCTAAATATGCATGTGTGAATGGACACAGAACATGAGCGACTCCAGTTAATAACTGGTTGTCGAGCCCCAAAATACAAGTGTGAATGGGGCCTTGGATTACTTTAGTAGATTCCAAACTGTTAGCTAAACCTCCCAGTTTTGTATCATCAGCAAATTTGACTAGTGTACTTTCAATATCCCTATCAAGGTAATTTATGTAAATGAGGAAGAGCAGAGGTCCCAACACCGATCCTTGGACTCCACTTCCCACATTACCTTGCTCAGATAAGACCCTCCTACTACTGTTTGTGTTCTACCCTGTTGCCAGTTCCAAACCCACTCTGAAACGCTTCCTGTAATTCCTACTGTCTTAATTTTGATGTCTCGTGGCACCTTATCAAATGTTTTATTGGAAATCTAAGTATATAATATAAGCCTAGTTACAATCAAATAATTTGGAAGCTTCATCAATGAATGCCAAAAGGTTTGTCAGGCATGACCTTCCCCTGTGAAAACCATGTTGGCTATCCCTTAGGATGTTATTTTCAAGAAATAACTTGCTTTCTTGGATCAGTACAGTCCCTTTCTTATACACTAGTACAGGGATCTCAAACTCAAATCCTGGAGGGCCGCTGTGTCTGCTGGTTTTCGATGTGTTCCTGCACTTCGGTGTTTAATTTAAGTCATTGATTGGCTAAAGAGTCTGTACACCTTGTTTCCAAGGCCTAAATTGGCTGCTGATTGAAAGGAAATCACAAAAACCAGCAGACACAGCGGCCCTCCAGGACTGGAGTTTGAGATCCCTGCACTAGTATATCTTATATCTTATATACTAGTCCTCTAGGTGCCTTTTGGCAAATTCCAAGCGGGCTGTGATGTGCCTTTTACTAAGGAGGGGCTTCCGTCTGGCCACTCTACCATAAAGGCCTGATTGGTGGCGTGCTGCCTGGATGGTTGATCTTCTGAAAGGTTCTCCCATCTCCACAATGATACGCTGGAGCTCTGTCAGAGTGACCCTCGGGTTCCTGCTCACCTCCCTGGCCAAGGCCCGTCTTCCCCGATTGCTCAGTAGGAAGATTCTTGGTGGTGCCAAACTTCTTCCATTTACGAATGATGGTGGCCACTGTGCTCTTTGGGACCTGTAAAGCTGCAGAGATGTGTCCGTACCCTTCTCCAGATCTATGCCTTGACACAATCCTGTTTCTGAGGTCTGCAGATAATTCCTTTGACCCCCATGGCTTGGAGTTTGCTCTGACATGCACTGTCAACTGTGGGACCTTATAAAGGCAGGTGTTGGCAATCCCCAATCATGTCCAATCAATTTAATTTATCACAGGTGGACTCCAATTAAGTTGTAGAAACATCTCAAGCAGTATCAGTGGAAACAAAATGCATCTCAGCTCACTTTTGGGTGTCATATCAATGTACATATGATATTTTACATTTTGATTTTTAATAAATTAGCACAAATGTCTAAAAACCTGTTTTCACTTTGTCATTATGGGCTATTTTGTGTAGAATTTTGAGACAAGAAATGAACTCAATCTATTGTAGAATATGTCTGTAACGTAATAAAACGTGGAGAAGGTGAAAGGAGTGTGCAGACTTTCCGGCTTGACTGTATGCTTTGCATGCCATGACTTCCTGATGTCTGTGACCCAACAACATCAAAAGCAACAACCCTTCAAGTGATCCATCCATATCTACTGCATATCTGGCAGCAGAGTGATGGTTTCAGGCTCGTTTGATACCTCAGACCCTTGTTGACTTAAAGCCATTTAGCCAACCATGGGTTCCATAATATTCCCGTGTAATTTACAGCTTAATCTAGTCCCACCCAATTCCCATAGCGATCCATTCAAATAGAGATGGTGTAGTATCACTTGTAAGAGTACCCCCAATAGATCCATTCAACTGCAGAGAGGTTATAGTATCACTTGTAAGACTACCTGAAAATAAGACATCAAGAGTCTTTTGATGTTGTTGGGTCACAGACATCAGGAAGTCATGGCATGCAAAGCATAGTCAAGCCGGAAAGTCTGCACACTCCTTTCACCTTCTCCACGTTTTATTACGTTACAGACATATTCTACAATAGATTGAGTTCATTTCTTGTCTCAAAATTCTACAAAATTCGACTCCCTCACGGATGACTGAGCTTCTCACCTTATCCCTAAGGGAGATGCCAGCCACACTCCGGAGAAAACCCATTTCGGCCGCTTGTATCCGCAATCTCGTTCAAACGTATTAAGTTTGTACCCCTCTATATTATATTCATCTCCATCCCCTTCCCCAAGCCATGTCTGTGTAATCCCAACCATGTCACAACCCCCAAGTTGGGCCTTAAGTTCTAAAGATGCATTTTGATACTTCTAGCAATTAAAGACATTTCTGAGTATTGCTTCCACTACTAAATATCCTCTCCTGATCCTTCACTCCCTGCTATCCCAAGCCACCCTTACTAGAATTCTGCTCTAAAAAGCTATCATTTTATTATTATAGCTACTGCCTTGACAGCTTCCATCTGGGCAGTCTGCACCTCCCTGCACCCCAAAGTTAAATGATCCTGTGCTACCCTAAGCATACGATGGCCCAATGCAGCAGTACCCCTCTAATTCAGGTGCAGCCCGTCACACTTGCGCAGATCGCCCGTCCCAAAAGGAGTCCCAGTGCAGCGTAAACCCATACCCCGCTTTCCTACACCAGGTTTGTAGCCACGGGTTAAACCTCTCTGCTTGCACGTGGTACCGGTAGAATTCCGAAGACCACCGTGGAGGTTCTGCTCCTAATCCTATCTGCTAATTCCACTAATTTGTCCTGCAGAACCTCAAACCTACCCTTACCCATGTTATTGGCTCCAACATAGACCATGACCACTGGAGCCTTCCCTCCTCTGGCCAGGAGCTTGTCTGCACGCTCCAGAAGGCCTCCAACCTGGGCACCAGGCAGGCAACACCGTACAAGACTCCTTGTCGTGTGAACAGACTACTGTCTACACCTCTAATAATTGAAAACAATGTCAATACTTTCATGGGAACATTTTCTAAAAGTGCTAAATGTTTTCCACTGTATGCAAAATGGCAATGGATTATGTTTGCTTCTAGCCAGGTGAGATGTTTTCATTTTTAAATAAATTTGATTTACGTGATACTAGAATTTGGCTGCAGCAGCTTTACAGGTGTGTCGGTACCTAAAGGCAGTCTTGACTGATGTAAAAAAAAAAAAGTTGTGAAATCAATCTATTCATGAAAAGAATGGGAAACAAACATAAATATGAATGAAAATGTTTTATTACATATACACAATTGCTGTTAGAGCAAAGTGTGAACAAAACAAAAAAGGTGCAGTCTGATTTCAGTTTGATGTAAAAGTTTGTCCCTATTAATTTAAGAATCTCTGACAAGCTTTGCGATGGGAGCTCATATTTCCATATTTTTGCAATAGACCCAAGGCTTCTTCCTTCAGGTGTGTCAGAACTGAAGTGGAGTCCCTGTCCATATGCAGAAAAATGAGGCAACACTCGATGACATCCGGGAAAGGATATTTCTGAAAAGGTGGTAGAACATCACTTTTAACACCTCTTTTGCTTTTTTTGATGACTTATTTGAACACTGAATAGTATTCCTAAAATGCATCTCTAAAGGTGCGAAAAATGCCTTACTTTTATGTGTTCTGGAATCTCGGTCAGTTCTTTGTGGTGTTCGGAAACCAGGGCAATCAGAGAGGGCAACGAGTTATTGCCATCGCTGGGAAAGGAGTTGCACATTTTACGCAAAATTGACTTAATTTATGGATTCGACAAAGATATTTAAAACATGGGCAGCTACAGGTAATGGCAAAGATAGGCAGCCATAAGTAATGAGGCTCTGATCTTTCAAGAAAGTGACTTTCTATATTTATTCAATAGCTAGTATGAGTGTCCTGTGTGTAACCAGCAAAAGCATAATCCCCTGGTCTCGCAATACACCTTGAGGTCTGGAATCTAATCTGGTGCTAACTGGCTGGAGAGAGCTGTATGGAAGCCCAGGGAGGGAATCAGCCAGGAGGATAACTCCCACCTGCACTAGGTATCTGGGTGGGGCAGCAGAGCCAAAAAGTGTGTGTGTGAACAGATGGAAGATCTAGTCAAGGACGGGGCTTACATTTTACATTCTCCAAACTGGGAGAAAAATATATATATATTAGAAAAGTTGTTATATATATTAACAAATGCTTCAAATGGCCCTACAACCCAGGAGTTAAATAGGAACTGGGAAAGTGAAAGGATAATATCATACCCGTGTTCAGGAACTGCAGCCCCCGGGTCTGTGGTGCTGTCCATGTCTGTCTGTCCGTCCCCTGGGCTTGCAGTGGTCTGCGTCAGCCTGTGCTGGTGCACCAAGCCGGTGAGTTGCTGCTGGATCTCTGCCACAGCCCTCTGGGTGGCCTGGAGGGAGGCGTGAGGTTCTGACAGCAGGGCCCGGCAGAACCCGCCGATAACCAGAGTCTCTGCACCTTTCTGCAAGCCCGGTCCACAGCCGGCTGAGGCATCCTCGGCCATTGTGACGCCGGCTGACTGGAGCGCGTCGCTTCTCTCAACCCGAACGCCGCCGCAGCAACCGCTCCACCACAGCTCATACAGCCGCGCGTAAGACACGAAGGCCTCCAGGCTTTGAGCCGCAGCCAGGCCCTTCTCATTCAACGGCTCCAGCTTCTCCTTGTACTGTGCGATGGAATCAGCCCCTGGAAGAGGAACGGTTTGCTTAATTTACCTAAATAAGCGAGGTTCTCCCAAGGATTGGTGCCGAGGTGTCTCATGATATCAAATGGTACTACAACTGATACTATCGGTTACAAGGTGGTGTTGCACAATTTGAGGAGAACCCTTATATCACTCTCACACAAGCCAAGTGGGCTTACTGAAGCAAAATAAATCACATCTGGAATGTCAAATGAAATCACAATGCCATTCTCTTTGGGATAAATCTGAGCCAAAATGAGAGCAACTCCCTTTATTGGAAATTGGGCCCTGTATATGTCCCTCCCCCTCACCTTCAGGAAATAGAAGCCTGCAGGTCTCTGAGAGCAAAGAGAAGTGCCCTGTCCCACTGCAGCGTGCCACGCCCCCCAGGAGCTCCTCTAGCCCAACCCCCCATTCTCCCAGAAGCCCACTCAACAAGCCCATTGTAATGTCCAGGGACACGTGGTACAGCAACTAAAGGGAGACACAGTCAGAATTAGTAAAACACAGTGATTTAAGACTAGACTCTTGCTACCACAGCATTTTTGTCCCAGAAGTCACATTCTTGACCACAAAGCACCTGATTGATGGGGACGTTGGGAGCGGTGGCCGGAGCGTCGATTGCCTTCAGCTGCTGGCGAATCGATCGAACTCTGTCCAGATCGTCAGCGGAGACGCCCGTCTCACTCTGCCACACGTTCTTCACCGTGGACAGGAAACTTTCTCCACGTGGCTCAGACCAGCTGTGACTGGAGAAGCAGCTCCGCTTGGTTACATTGGTCTCCAGCAGCCACATGAAGAGCAGTTCATTTGTGCAGAGCATTACTCGATGGCCCTGAAAGACAGAACAAGAATCAACTTGTTGTTGCTCAAATCCAAGCGATGTCATGTGAAGGGAGAATTCCTAATATGGATTTGCAGCTGTGTTTTAACACTACATGATTTTTTTTGTTTATTTATTTACTTATGTATTAACTTTTACAAAATGAGAGCTTGTTTGTATGTTGAACTTATTTATTTTTAGCATGTGTATCAGTGGGGCATGCTTTGGTTCTGCTGCGTTTTTCACAATGACGTCATTGGCAGGTGGTTGCATATGCAGCTGTGCGACCGACTCACCAATAAGCTCTCCTGTGTCCTCAGCGCCTCCTGAGCCCCCAGCCAATCCTCGGCCGCCATCAGCTCCTTCGCGCACCTCAGGGACAGCGAATGCGACAGGTCGTTCTCTCCCGCGATGCCAGCCAGTTTGGCAGCGGTCTTCAACGACATTACGTCACCTTTCTTGGCGATCACCTTGGCAGCATCGAAGGCAGAGTCTACAGCTAGGTGGCTAAAAGATTGACAGAACATGAACGGCGACACATGACGCAACTGAAGCTAGTAATGTCCAGACGCTGTTTGGGAGAGCTGTGCAGCCATGTTATTTGGCAGGTAAGGACACATGCCATTCTTGGGCTGCTGAAATGCAAAGCCGAGTCTGAGGTCATAGATTTTCATGAGTACCCCAAACTGAGCGCGTCAGTCTTCACAAACATACCACTTAGCAGCAGTGGAGTAATGCCCATCCTTCTCAAGCACTGCTGCCCATGTCGTGTACAGGTCTTTAAGGACGGGGTCTTCTGGCTGGAGTCTTGCCTTGGCCAACGCTATGGCCTCCCTGAAAATTAGTTATTCAATTAATTGCCTGCTTCACTGAATGTGAGTGCTGGCGTCTAATAATGTTATCCTACAGTCACTTGTACAATGACATTTTCTGACCCTGAAGTGAATTGTGATGCAGTGTAGTATACCGGTCAGAATGCTGCTAATCCATGATGTTTTATTCCAATTAAATTTCTAACCCGGTCTTCCATTATCATCATCTCCTGAGAGATGCGCTGTATTTGATAATTCTATTGTATCAACAATACCTGACTTCATTCCATAATAATGACGCAACAATCAGACAGTTTTATGGGGGGAAAAAAACTGAATTTGAGCCTTGGGCTGGCGTTTCTATGTCAGAGTGTAGCCGTTTGGTTAACCTGTAGAGCTGCTGGGACTTGAGAAGCTCGACTGCCTCGTAGACTTTGTGGACGGACAGGAGGTACGAGGTGGCCTTCAGGAACTGCTCCTGAAAGCAAAGCTGTTTGACGAAGGCCTCCACTGTCTTTAGCCACACGCTGTATCCCGCTGAGGGGGAAGGAGAAACGGGAAAAGTGACCGAAAGACGAGGCAAAAAGTCACATTTCTGACTAGCGCATTTCACCTTGTGGAAACATAATCTTGGGTAATTTATCAAGGAGGGCAAAAAAAGGGTGAAACTGAAAACACAGACCCAGGAGACTGCAGTTATGACATTATTCACTAGCTTAACAAACTCTCTTATCCAAAGTGACTTCCATATTATGATGATGATTATATTTTGCATACAACCCCTTTATACAATAGCACTGTCCCACCTGGTATTCAGGCGTCACGTTACAAACTCAGCTCATTAACCAGTACACCACACTGCCACCCTTAGATAAACAATAAAACCATAATAGTTGATTTAATTATTAATCATCATTGTTATTATTATTATTATTATTAATAATTACTCCTCCCTACCCATTGGTGCAATGGAGACCAGGTGGTCAGTCAGCTCCCCTTTCTCAGTGGCTATTTGCAGAGCACCTGTGATGTCACCTTTCCATAGCAACAAGTACACAGCAGTGTCGTAGTGACCTCCATCCATGTGGCTCTGCCCTGCACAACCAATCAAAATCATACATACAGATGAGGAAATGTATTCACACCAATAGGAGAAGGCAGATCTTCTGAAGAGTACGCCATACATTTTAAAGCACGGCAGGCAGCACTGTTCGTTCACCTTACCTTCTTCTTGGAACATCCTATAGAGCGATTCCCTGTCCGTAAACAGCCCCAGCTGGATGTGCTCCCCGATTCCAGGTATGCACGGACTCGGCCCTGCACAGAGACCAGCCACGCCATGTTATTAGCTCCGCACTGCATTGCACGCTGGGAAAAACCTATTTTCACATTTGTGAATCTTTTATGTGGGTTCAAATCGAGGGATACAGATTTATAGATTTTATTTTCAAGTCCAAATTACAAGACACAAATTCAAATCTTTTTTACAGATTCTCAGGTGTTTTGCAACACATATACCCTCATATACTGCTGCGTTTTCACAAAAAGTGCCATCAATTCACTAATTGATTCAGAAAAATTCATTAGAATAAATTGTGTGCGACTCTTATGGCTTTGTTCCATGAACAGCTGTAGATGGACAAATGTAGGATTTTATAAAATGCAGCAATGCTTGGACCAAACGCCTGTATCTGCCTTGACTCGCCCTCAGAGTATCTGACCGCAGACAGGGTCAGGGTCGACTCACCCTCAGAGTATCTGACCCCAGCCAGGGTCACGCAGTCCTGCTGGAGGTCCTCCTTGGAACGATGATCCATGGAGGTACTGAGTGGAAGGATGGATCGAGCCTTCCTCTTCTTCCCGGGGACTTCTGCCAAAACCCACTCTCTCCATCACTCTCACATCCCCTCAGTGCTCTCCCATTTGATATAATGCTTAAGCAAAAGCACTAAGAAGAGCTTACAAAAATTCTAGGAGTATGACGGAGCAGGGCCGTTTGCTGTAAGCCTCGTCATTGAACAGCACTAATGTGTACGATTGCATTTACATTGATAGCACAATTGGCCAATGAGCACAGACCTGCTATTTTATAGAACAAATTATGGGTATACAATATGAAATTGTGTTTATAGGAAAACAGGTCTGCTGAAATAAATGTGGCTTGTAAAATCTGGTGTAAGTAACATATAAAACACTCTTGCAAAGATCCCAGAGACAATGTATAGTTTAGAAACAACACTCGATATTGATTGGAACACTCAAACTGACCTGATTTCTCTCTCCTTTTCTCTTCTTTAGTCTCTTTCTTTCCTTCATTTCCAAAGGGCTTTCCTTCGATTGGCACTTTCTCTGCCAAAGGTCTGTCCACCGGCCGACTTGTTTCTTTTGACCAAGCTAAAACGATAGTGAGAGGAAATGGTCAGCTTCCTCACCGTTCTGATCAACCCTATAAGTGACTGCAAAACAGTGGCTGGTCTGCAGTCCGAAACTGCAGGACAAGGTGTCATCTGCTTTCCTTACAGCAAAACTTGCCATTCCTTTCCATCCGCTGTAAACAGACTTAAACAAGCAGAATTGAATCTTCTGTTGTCTTTGACCTAGAAATTCTACAGAACACGATACCCAGGATGGCAAACTTAAACCAAATGAGGCAAACGGATTCAAGAGTCTCTTTATATGACGACACTCCCTACACAAAAAGCACCAACACATCAAGGCACTCCGAAGCCAAAACAGCAGCAGTGATTTGTCAAAGTAGAGTGAGTATAAAAGATGGTGAGCATGTGGCGATACCTGTGGGCGGAGGAGTGCTGCCGGTCTCTCGCTCCTCTTCTTCCTCATTGTCGGACACGCCCTCTCCAGGCTGCGAGTGGCTTCCCTCCCTCCCCTCTTCTCCATTCAGGGATTTGCTCTCCCCAGCCTTGACCCCGCCTTTCGCAGCAGCCTTCTTCTTCTTCTTAGCGTTGGCTTTCTGCTGCAGCGACCTTTTCTTATCCAAGTCCAAGCCTTTCTTTCCTGGAAAAACCATTCAAATAGGGGGGGAAAAAAGACCAAAGATACATTTTAAAGTCACTGATTTCCTACACAGTGCCCACCAGAATTATTGGCAACCTCAAAAAATATGAGCAAAAATGGCAGGATTACATTAAATTTATTGTTTATCAAATGTCTTCTATGCTCAAGAAAATGAGAAAATGTTTTAGTTTAACTGTGATAACAATGATCAGAGAAAAAACAAATACAAAATGCAACATAACATATTTTGAACATGATGTGTGTCAGTTATTGGCATCCCTTAGTACATTGTGCACCCTCCCTGCCAAGATAACAGCACTGACTCTTCTCCAACCTCATTAAACATTACGGGAGAACACAGATTTGAGACCATTCAACAGATCCGTCAGAGTCCTTGGTTCTCGCTTGTGGATCTCCTCTTCAGCTCACCCCACAGGTTTTCAATAGGGTTCTGGTCAAGAGACTGGGATGGCCATTGCAAAACCTTGATTTAGTGGCCAGTGAACCATTTTTGTGTAGATTTTGAGGTATACTTTGGATCATTGTCCTGCTGGAGAATCCAACCACGACCCACATTTGGCACAGGCAGCCAAATTTTGGTCTAAAATCTCCCGATATTTGATGGCGTCCATGATGCCATGTATCCTAACAAGGTTCCCAGGGCCTTTGGAGGAAAAACAGATCCCTACAGCTCTTATTGCGTCAAACCCACCTTTGCTATTTATTGCCAAAAACTTCACTTTTAGTCTCGTCTGACCATAGCACCCAACATAGCAAACTCCGGGTGCTTACACTTATGGTATGATGACAGCAGAGGCTTTCTTCTGGCAGTCCTTCTGAACAGGTTGGTGGCATAGAGGTGGGGTCTAATTGTACATTTGGAGACTTGGTGACCACAGGATGCAACCAGCTTCTGCAATTCTCCAACTGTGATCCTTGGAGAAATTTTTGCCTCTCGAACCATCCTCCTCACTGCGTGTGGGAGCAAACTCCACTTGCGTCCTGTTCCAGGTAGGTTCATCACAGCCCCAGCTGTTTTAAACGTCTTATTGCCATAATGGTGGAAATAGGTTTTTTGCAGACATGAAGCAATATTTCTGATTTATGAAGGTCAACAACCTTTTGACTTTGATTTAATTTGGGTGTTCTCTGCTCTTCCCCATGTTGTTGGATGGCTAAGGGGTTTTATCCTGTGTTTCACCTCTTATTAATAACCCCAGTGAACCAGGAAGTTGATAATGACTATGTAATAGTTCCTAAAGACTCAGGTGTGCTTTAAAAAAAGTATGGGAATATACTTCTATTATGTTTTATTTGTAACTATTTCTAGCATTGCCAATAATTGTGACGTTTTTTTGTTGTTGAGAAAATATATTTTTTATTAAGAATTTTTTTCTTTGAATAATTTTACCTAAATTAAAGGTTAGAGTTCTCTCATATTATCCCATATATCTCTCATATTTATTCTGGTGGGCACTGTATATGAGCAAATCTGTCACCTTGAGAAGATTGAATCTTCAAAGGAAAAAGCGATTGTAGTTATAATTAAACTATATTCTGTATAGACTGTATAGTATACATGAATGCATTTGTTTTTTAGGGCCAAAAAAGCACAAGTTCTAAGGTACTGCATCTATGAACAGGGAACGTAATGCAGTCAGAGTGTGGCAAACTGGCATACACCTTCCCCCTCCCGCAGTCACCTCGTGGGGGTTTGGTGTGCTCCTGCTTGGACACGGACCACTCCTGCACTGTGAAGTCATCGCCACCCGTCCAGACCACGTCCGGGTCCACCGGAGACCACTGCACACAGAGCAGACGTCCCTTGTGCCCTCTGTAGTTACACAGGGCTTCGTCCTTCAGGATGTCCCACACCTAGAGACAAACAACTATGAGCGGAAAATCTACACAACCTCAAAACTCCGGGTAGAACTCTCAAGCATGTAACCACGGTTTGTCAGATAGACTTCTAAAGCATGCGACCGCCTGTTTGTCAGATAGAACTCTAAAGCATGCGACTGCGGTTTGTCAGATAGAACGCTCAAGCATGCGACTGCCGTTTGTCAGATATAACTCTAAAGCATGCGACTGCCGTTTGTCAGATATAACTCTAAAGCATGCGACCGCCTGTTTGTCAGATAGAACGCTCAAGCATGTGACTGCGGTTTGTCAGATAAAACTCTAAAGCATGCGACTGCCGTTTGTCAGATATAACTCTAAAGCATGCGACCGCCTGTTTGTCAGATAGAACGCTCAAGCATGTGACTGCGGTTTGTCAGATAGAACTCTAAAGCATACGACCGCCTGTTTGTCAGATATAACTCTAAAGCATGCGACTGCTGTTTGTCAGACAGACTGCGGCAGTCGCTCACCTGGGCGGTGCCGTCGTAGCAGACAGTCACCAGCCGCCCGTCGTGATGCGGGCTCCACGCCAGGTTGGTGATTTTGGCAGTGTGTCCCGCCAGACCGCGGAAGGCTTCTGTGATCAGAACTGCATTCTCCGACGGAGACTCTGTACAGACAGGTAAAACGCAAAGGTAATCTCCAAACCACAGGGGCTGTAAAGCCCATCAGGACCGCACAAGATTAGAGGAATCCCCAACATAATCAATCACATTACATTACAATCACTTAGCAGATGCTCTTATCCTGACCGACATACTGTAGTAGACCCTTGAGATTGAATCATTAAATTAGAAGTTAAAGATGATGGCTCCCTTTCGTAATCTCAGCATACAAGTTCCTCACATTCCCAGCAGCTTCCTCTTGATGGGTTCAGTTTCGTGTTTTGAGCATGTGTTGTTTGTAAACAAAGCATATGTCATTCCTAAACACAGAGATTGTCCTGCCTTTGACTCCACGGAAAGAAGCGATGGTTTCCAACACTCTCACCTATGGCGCTCTTGAGGTCGTGAACATAGACGACGGCGTTGCTGGAACCAGAGGCCAGGAGATGGCACAGTCCGGGCTGACTGCCATGCTCATGGTGCCAGCGAAGGACATTGATAATCTTGTGGTGCTGCTGGATGGTGCAGAGAAGCTTGAGGTTTGGGGCCTGGTACACCTCTATTGACCTGTACGACACAGTGGTTGTTAGGCCAGCTTCCTGTTGCAGTGCTCTGGCTGTTCGCCATCAGCCTGCCACAGAAATATCCCCTTCGTGCCTCAAACCATCACTCTGCTGCCAGATATGCAGTAGATATGGATGGATCACTTGAAGGGTTGTTTCGCCTGATTTATGTTTCCATAGAGTTCAATAGGAAAATGAGTCAGGAGAAACAACCCTTAAAGTGATCCATCCACGTCTACTGCATATCTGGCAGCAGAGTGATGGTTTGAGGCTCGTTTGATACCGCAGACCCTTGATGACTTATAGCCATTTAGCCAATCAAAATAGTTTTTGATATCCTTTTATACCCAGTCATGATAGCATAACCAGTTTACCTGTGGAATGTTCCAAACAGATGTTTCTTGAACTTACCAGTCTTTTTTTTGCCCGTTACAACTTTTTTGGACCGCGTAGCAGGCATCAAATTCGGAATTAGCATATATTTACAAAAATCAATAAAGTTGATGGTAAAACATTAAATATCTTTTCTTTGTATCGTTTTCAATTAAATATATGTAAAAGAGAATTTACAAATCACTGCTTTCTGCTTTTATGTGCATTTTACCTACTTTTTTTGGAATTGGGGTTTATATGTAAAACCAAAAGTAGCAAGTGAAGTATTTAAGGAGGCTGTGCAGTTCTATGTGTGCAAACCTGATCATTTACATACCCATCTTCATTGCCGATGGCTAGCACTTTACCATCTGGTTTCCAACAGAGATCTGTGTGAGGTGATAGCTTGTGCTGCAAGAACACACCACATATATACATAAGCACAATGACAAAACATGGTGGCTTCTTGATGTAATAATGTATGCTACAATACACCAAATACATATTACATGAGCACAAATCCATCTAATAAAATATATTTTCAAAAGTGAAGCATTAAATGGAAGGACAAGACAAATTTTAAATAAAATGTATCCACCTTTCCAACTTGAGAAAAATAATGACAATTGATATGTCAGATGAGGTAGTTGATCGCTTACCTTAATGTTGTTGGTGTCACGAATGACCTTGTCGATATCTGTAGCCTCTCCTGCCAGTTTCCAGGGGTCGTGCTGAAAAATGACCCCCTCTCCAGCACAGCTGTACAGGCTAAAGGAGGGCTTGTCTCCTCCTCCGCCTTGGACACAAAGCAGCCAATCACAGAACAGCTTCCACCCCCTCACCAACCACCCGCCTTGCATACAGTATCAATACATGGCATCCGCCAGTGTAAACTATTTGGCTTCAAAACTTTTTCTCCAACATGTCAGGTCTCATCCGATTCTAACTGATGGCCAGTACAGTAAACACAGAGTAACCTTATTATGCCTCCACCGTCAACATTTCTCAAATTGTCCATTTGTTGGGAACGAGGGGACAGGAAGTGCAGGGAAAGCAAAAAGGATGAGAAACTGGCGCCCATGCGTCCATTTGGCATCATCAGCAGCTTTTTGAAACGGAGGCAATTATCTTTACAGCCTCCAAGACGTATGACGGATATTGCAATAAAAGTGTCATCCACTGCAAGTGGTCAAATTAGCTGCCATGTTCATCCCATGAATATCTCTGAGGGAAGGAAGGCATTTTCTAACCCATCTCCAGTTAAAGGGCTTATTTGGTTTTATTATTTTGGTTTTACAAGTCAGTTAGAAATGACATACGGTAGAATCCGCTTAATTCATAACACATTTGTCAGAAAGGTTTATGCGAATATCCTTTGGAGTCGATTAGACGGAGGAGCCCAGATGAGTGGTAGTGTACGGGGAGGGGGTGAGGGCACAGGAAGCTAGGACACAACAAACAATACACACACACTGCAAAAGATGTCCGTCTTAACAAGTGTTTTAGTCTTGTAATGAGACTTTAAATCTTATTATATTAGCTTGAAAATATTAGCTTGTTTTAAGTTCCTTTTTGCTTGACATTATCTTACCTCATTGGCAAATCATGAGTAAAAATCTCACCCCACTAGCAATCTTTTTGTCCTCTTCAGCAAAAAACGTTATAGAAATTTTAAGTCTAAATACAAGACTAAAATGCTTGTTAAGATTGACTTTTCCAGTGATAAATACACGCACTGTACTTTAATACAGTACAAACAGGTGTGGCGAACGTCAAGTCTGATAAAGGACGTCGTTTACTCGTTCGTGAATGAGAATGAGTACAAAGACACAAAGTGTAAACGACCACGGGTGCCACTCAGGTGTCCGCTACCAACGTGATTTTCAATAGAAACCACTTACCTACATACATTTCGGCAGTTTTGTGTCTTTATAGGGGCAATTATCTGTTTATTTATGCCACACCTGCTGACTTTTAACATACATTTCTAGATCATTACGCAATGTAATTGAACACAATTTCATGCAAATATCCGAAAAGGGTTCATGCAAATATGCAATCTCTTGGAATTAATATAAAATGGTTCGGATTTAGCAATTCTATGCAAATACCCAATTTATGCGATAATCCGTTATGCAAATAATGGACTCTATTGTATTACAGTTACTGTATTACTTGAACCTACCAAAAGACATAGGAGGGACAGGAGGTCCCCAGGCCAAGGTGTAGACTGTCTTTCGGTGATAAGTGCTTGATATCTGAGGAGGCCTGGTAGAAAATTAGGACTTTTAAATTATATCAATATATTTATATGTATATATAAACGCATACACATATACATTTATAACTAAATACACAGTTGCATACATTTACACGTCAATGTAGATTTTAGTCTAACAACACACAAAGACAAAACTCACTTTTTTGCATACTGCACATTCATACGCAAGAACATTTCAGAAAACAGAACCTTGCACACGAGCAAGCTATGGTAGTGACAGTACAAAAAAAATCCCTGTTTACTTATTGGAGTAGGCTTCATAAATTCCAACTTTGCCATCATCCGTCCCAAATGCTAAGGATCCTTCTTTTGTTGGGTGCCAGCACAACTGTAAAACAAACAAATATGTGGAAACCGAAACCATGTGTAATGCACTTTTGTAAGTGGCCTTGTCTGAAACGCATCTGCTAAATGACTAAATTGTAAATATCTAAATACAATTTGACAGTTTGTGGTTAAGCACCAGAAAACAGTAATGACTCGTCAAATTCCAATAGTTTGCAATTACCCAGTAATTACTTACAGCAGTGACTTTTGATTTGATTCCCTGCCAGAAGGTCCTGGTCTCGTACTGGTTCTGGATGGACAGGGTGCTCCAGACACGGATCATGCTGTCCCCCACCCCCAGGGCCAGACAGCCCGTTCCCACGGGGGAGAAGGACAGATTGTACACAAACCCTCCAAGAGTGGGTAGTGTCCAGCAGCATTCCAAGGAGGATAGGTCCCAGCACTTAATCTGAGGCAGAGAAACACTACTCAGGACAATCTTAATCTGAGGCAGAGAAACACTGCTCAGGACAATCTTAATCTGAGGCAGACTGCTCAGGACAATCTTAATCTGAGGCAGAGAAACACTGCTCAGGACAATCTTAATCTGAGGCAGGCTGCTCAGGACAATCTTAATCTGAGGCAGAGAAACACTGCTCAGGACAATCTTAATCTGAGGCAGAGAAACACTGCTCAGGACAATCTTAAACTGAGGCAGGCTGCCCAGGACAATCTTAATCTGAGGCAGGCTGCCCAGGACAATCTTAATCTGAGGCAGACTGCTCAGGACAATCTTAATCTGAGGCAGAGAAACACTGCTCAGGACAATCTTAATCTGAGGCAGAGAAACACTGCTCAGGACAATCTTAATCTGAGGCAGGCTGCTCAGGACAATCTTAATCTGAGGCAGAGAAACACTGCTCAGGACAATCTTAATCCGAGGCAGACTGCTCAGGACAATCTTAATCTGAGGCAGGCTGCTCAGGACAATCTTAATCCGAGGCAGACTGCTCAGGACAATCTTAATCTGAGGCAGACTGCTCAGGACAATCGTAATCTGAGGCAGACTTCTCAGGACAATCTTAATCTGAGGCAGACTGCTCAGGACAAGCTTAATCAGACAAACACTACAAATCAATACGAGACACCGGACCAGAAAAATGCTACTTTGTTAGTTAGACGTATTCTTGTAGCCAGGTCACCCACAGCCTTCTGACATTTTCCTGGAACGCACTCCTACCTCCCTGTCCATGGACGTGCTGACGAGGACCTCCCGGTTCTCCCCCAGGCACACGGAGCTCATGTTGAAGACGATCCGGCTGTGGTTCTGCCCGTCCGAGGAGGAGCCCAGCAGACTCCACTTCTGCTTCCCTGTTTTGGTAAGGTCCCACAGTATCAGCTCTCCCCTAATATTCACAGTGCAATGGAGAGAGGGGTGAGACAAACACAAAGTGGAAACAATTCGCAGACCCCCAGAAGTAATTGGCAGGAAGGGTAAAGAGAATTACATTGAACCATTCTATGAATAGAACATGTCTGAAGTGAGAATTGCATACCCAAAGCAACTGGACACCACATGAGAAGGCCACCCCTTAGGCCAATGCACTGTGAGCCAGAGCCTCTCCTTGATGGTTGGGTCCACACCCATCCCTCGCCTCTTCAGGAAGGGAAGCTTGAGGGTCATCACAGCTGATGGGAAGACAGGGAGGTTATAAAGCTTGCCAGTATCCCCGAGTACACATTGGGTCCGCTAACTCGTACAATGCACCAGAACTCCAAAACCATGGTGAGCCACTGAGTGAAGACAAGCCAAAACTCAGAGAGACGGACCTTTGCCCCTGGCTGTGCTCCATATTCGCACGGTCTGGTCCTTGCTTCCAGAGGCAAGGTAACATCCCTTATCCTGGCCCTCTGTCACACCATTATTTACCTCTGAGAAGGGAGAAAGAAAAATATAAAACAATCAACTAGTGTGAGAAACCTACAAACACATTAGCACAATTTATTTTGGTCTTTCTCTGTGAATGTTGACCGATCTTGTTCTTGTTCTAGCGTTTTCCAGCTGGCCCAGGGTCTGTCACCTGGGTTCTCTTCCGCTCTGCAAAATAGCGCCTCCTCTTTGGACCGAGGACACCAGGACAGGGCGTGGATCTCATCGTCATGGCCCCGCAGCCGATGGATTACCTCGTTCTTCTTACTGATGTCAATCACTATGATCATCCCATCTTTGTACCTTGGAGAAAATACAATTTCAGTTTGAGCAAATGACACGCTCTAAAAACAGATTTACACATTTTCCACAGCCTTTCTTTAAGCTGGTGTTAGTCAGATACAAATATTCCACAGTGGGATTTCAGAGCAAATGTTGGCATTGTGCGTATTCCCATGTATGCCTACCCTACGGCAATGTAGTTTCCATTATGAGGGGAGCAAGACAGGCAGAAGATGTTTCTCGGTTCAGGAAAGAAGGTCTGTGTGTCGTCCCTGTTGTGCCAGTAGCAAGCCACAATTCCCTTCTCATCACCTGAGACCACCAAGTCTTTCTCCACAGGAGACCAGTGCAGCGCTGTGATTGTGCCCTGTACACAAAACAACTTAGTATGTATCTTAAGCAATCAAAGATGTTCCACTGTCAAGCTCTGATGCAGAACGCAGAAACCGATAAATGATTAATCATTAATAGTGTTGTAGCATTGAGGGGGGGGGGGGGGGTGTTTCTGTAGTCATGACCTAAGAATTCACCTGGTGAGATTTGTGCTCTTTCAGTGTGACCTTCTCATTGATGTCCCAGATTTTTACTGTCCCATCATCAGAGGTACTCGCGCATAGATTGTCTTGACTGGGGTGGTGGCAAAACGCAAACCCAGACACTCTTTCTTTGTGGCCATTAAGTTCGCCTGGAACCAAAAGAAAACAAACGAATTTAGTGGCCAGTCAGGCAACAAAGCTAGACACAGACAGACTACTGTGCAACTGCACCCAGTGTTGAAAATGGTTTCAACTTGTAATTAGTTAGTTAAGTAGTTGTAAACTAATTAAAGAGCCATCAAAGTTTCCAATGTGAGAAAAGTAACAGAAAATGTACTTACCCACAACCACAGGTGATGAGGCGGTGATGTTGATCAAATATACAGTATTTCTAGCACCGAACCCAAAAATGCCATTGCTGTTCGTGTCGCTGGACCGCGAGCAGTACCAGTTGGGAGAGGCAGGAAGAAGTCTTTCGTGCATTCTGCGACAATTTACCAAAGATGTTATTTTTACTAAAGCAAATTCATTACACGTGAACAGCTAGACATGCTATGAATGCAGAGCAATAAATTTCTCGGCACTTCCCATGCCGTGCATATGCCGTATCGTAAACAGAACGACAGTCGTAAAGCTTTTTGAAACATCGCGCAAAAGCTACGGAAAGCAACGCAGGATAAACTGAGCTGGCAGCGTTGATAAAGTTATGGATTTACGTAAATTATTTAACTTAGCTTGTTGAAATCAATGATATATTCTAGAGAGCTTAGATAGCTATATAACTCAAGCAACTGTAGTGCCAAAATTAGCGATATGACTGTCTAAGAAATTTAGGCAAATAAGTAACCTCAGATTTTTTTTTAAATATTGGTATCGTTGGTATTTCTAACGTAAAGCAAGTTGTGTTAGAAGGCGCAAGATGGCGGTCTCATCTGTGACAGGAGTGGGTAAGAGCGCATTTTGGTTTATTAGCTATACACACACAGAAAATGTGTAACACACTGCTGTTCATGTTTAAGTTGTAGTACAATTTGCTCATTTGCTTTGTTTCATGTTTATCCCAGGTGTCACACTCCTGAGAAGTATTGCAGGACAGATGTATTCAAGGTAAGGGATTTTTGGAAGCTAACGTGTTAGCGTTATGTCCATGTTGGCGTGCTAACTCGCTTTATGACCTGACTTGAGGGTAAAATAAAAATTGCATATTGTAGTAGCTACGTAACAACAACTCATTTGAACTTAAATTTCCTAGTTAGCCTTTCTTCTCCTACCACCAAGATAACGAGGTATCCTTGCCAGCAAAGGTTACCCATATAACGTGTCATACATTTGTTTACTATCTCTTTCAGAATGCTCGCCTCTGTCTGTGCTGTCCATCATTCCTCCTTTCACACGAGTCCCACATTAGAGCTCACTAGGAAATGGGAGAAGAATAATCTAATTCTTTATCCCCCACAACATCGCGACGAGCTGCCGAGACCAGTGGTGAGGCTTTATTAATATCGGGTAGAATTATATGTCATATTGCAATCTATATGCTAGTTAGCATTGTTGCATGGGTTTAGTTGACAACTTGGCTATCTGTCAATGTTCGCTATTTTTCGTTCCAGTCAATCTCATGACCAGTGATGGTTATGAATTATATTATTATATGAATCCTAATCTTTCTTTCCAGGAAATTCATCACTGCAGACGGCAAATAAAATACAGCAAGGACAAGATGTGGTACCTGGCAAAACTGGTAAATAAATGGTTGAATTACTCTGACACACATAAAATAAATCCAACTATCATATTTTTACCAGCCAAGACAAGCGTTCTAAATACTCGTGTTTAAGATCATACCTTATCTTATATTGTTGATGTTGGAATATATGCCTTGCATTAGCCTGTTTTACTTGCGTTATTCTTAACAGTCCATAAGGGCAGGTGAATCTTTAGCATGTCTTTAGCAAAATAAGTAGGACTTATATTTGATATACTGTCATTTGATTCAATTTTTGCCAATAGTTAAATCTACTGATTAATCCGTTCACTGCAATCAGTAAAGCAGCACTTTAATACTGATGGTACTGCTGTATGTAAGTAATTATTGTCGGTAATTATGTTATACACTGTAGCATACAGTGTGTTGTATTTTTATTAATTAATACATTTTTTGGTGGGTGTGCCTAAAGCCTGTTTAAAGTAGCAGACTCGCTTTACAGCAGCAGAAAGGTGTCACAATCCATTTTCTCCAGCTCTACTTCACACTAATAAGCAACAGACATTCTGTGATAGACATTTTATTTAGCTATTTTGGGAACAAACGCCTAAAGATAGACAAAGCTAGGCTGCATCTTAAAAATCATGGCCTAGGATTGCAAAATGTTTACCCTTAAGCCTGTAGTTATGTGGCTCTTGTGGGCACCGCACACAACGGCACAGAGGACGACAACGTTAAAATATGGAAAATGCGTGCACTAAATTAAGTTAACCATCTCTTACACTTGATAGTGGTTCCAAACCAAAATAATTAGATTCAAGTGCTTTTACAGCATTAAATGCAAACAACAGTATTTCATTTTAGGCCAATAAACGAATCAATGTATGAACGGATGATTGCCTGTTTAATCTTGTGATTTTTTTGTAACAGTCATACTTAATGAAAAAAAAGAGTTTTTGTTATAGGGTTCAAATTAGAGTTAAAACGGTATGTGTTCGGGTTGCGGCAAGATTAGGGTTGTGTTAGGTTGGTGCTTGGGAAAGGGTTAGGAAAAGGGTTAGTCTTTGATTTTGGAGGATCCAAATTTTTCCCCACTAGTGGTATGTAACACTCGCCTTATATTTTGATATTTTTTCAGTGAAATACGTTTTACAAAATAAAGGAAGTGCATACTAAAGTGTGTTTAATCTTGACCTGAAAAATGCATCCAAGATCAAGTAACCATGTGCCCTGTTGGTTGACAAAGCCGTATTGATGTGGTTTGTTTTGTCTACAGATAAGAGGCATGTCTATTGACCAGGCCATTGCACAGCTTGAGTTCAACGACAAGAAGGGAGCAAAGATAATGAAGGAGGTGGGCCTCGTGCAGAGTTGTATTTTCTGCATGTACAGTTTAATCATATTTTATTGTTCTCTACTCTTAAGTTTTAACACGTTTTTTTTTAATGTAATTTTTTCTGTCTAAAGGTTCTGTTAGAGGCCCAGGAAATGGCAGTTAGAAATCACAATGTTGAGTACAAATCAAATTTGTATGTTGGTAAGTATTTACAGCCAGAGGGTATAAACCCTCCCCCCTTACAAGACACTGAATCCTAAGCTTGTTCAAGCCAGTTCCTAATGAGAAATGTGCCTTCCTGCGCTCTGTGGCCATATGGCCATACAGTGGTCATTAGCAGTTTCTTGCGTGTTCTCAGGGAGTATGGTGATTATTTTAGTTATTTATTTTACAGCCAACGTCTTGAAATATCACACTGGCAAAATCCCACCCCAGTGTGGATTCAAATTTCTTTTACGAACAGAACTGCTGAGTAACCGGTTTCCCCCCGGCCAGATTTGACCTCATTTGCAGGGAAGAAAAAAATCCTTACTTAAATAATTCCAAATTATCCTCTGATTAACCCCCCCCAAAGTACATCTGTATTGTGCAACTGTGCCAAATTATCTTGTTCTAAAGTTGCTCTATTACAGGTCTTTCAGGAAAGTGTTGCAGGTTGATAATTTATTTTATGTTCACCCTTGTTTAGCCGAGTCCTTCTCTGGGAAGGGGAAGTACCTGAAACGACTGCGGATCCACGGCAGGGGAATGTTCGGGATCATGGACAAGGTTCACTGCCACTACTTTGTGAAGCTGGTGGAGGGGGCGCCGCCCGTTGTGGAGCAGAAGACTGGGTTCGACCAGGCTAAGGAGTATGTGGAACAGCTGAAGAGCCGTACCATCATACACTCGTTGTAGTGAAAGTGACCGCCGCTGACCCACGGCGACTTCACCTGAACGTCCCTGTAAAAAGGTGTATCACTTTTGCCCCCTGAGGAAGGGCTTGCCCCCCCCCCCACCCCAACTCTCCATTTTTCCGTTTGCGGAATGGTTTTTTGGCCCCCCCCAGAGTTCCATTGCGAAGCACATCAGCCGTTTGTTTCAGACTTAAAAGGAATACTAAAGTTTGCACTGATGTCGAAATGGTCTTGCACTGGCTTGACTATGGAAGCTTAACTTGGGGGGGGGGGGGGGGGGGGGGGCTTGTGTGTACAATGACTTGTGTGTACAAAACAACGCCCATGCGTTTTATTGTTAAAATAAAATTTATTAGAACTTAATTTTATATGCTGTAGGCCTGTTTCTGGTTTCTCTCCTCCCAAAAGCTCATTGGTCTGTGTGATTGGGCCGTGCTTTCACTTCACAACACTTTTCACTGTTGTTGATTGGTTTGCAACCTTAACTGGCCTATCTCTTTTATTGGTTTATGATTGATTGATTTTTTAATATTTGGGCCGAATTGCTGGTTTTAGAATGCAGAATTTCAGAGTATAACCGTGTATGGCGCTGGATTTCTCTCACAACGGTTCTTCCTATGATTGCTACCAACTAAGCATGACCGTTCCCCGATATCTTTCTAAAAATAAGGTGCGTACTCCAGCTTTAAGTGTGTTTTAACAAATTAAATCTCCTGGTCCCCATCTCAGCTGCCGGTGCCCTCCGATCCAGCAGGGGGCCCTGCAACAGCCTTTCTGTGGCGGAGAGTAACGTGGACAGCTGCTGAAGAGAGACTAGTGCCTGTGTTAACAGTTGAGAATCGCTCTCAGGTCACTGCATCAGTAAGCGATCATCCTTTCATGTGAGGTATGAGAATATGAGAGGGCTTCTGCTATTGAGTTATGAAATATGAGAATACGAGCGGGTTTTTGCTGTTCTCAGGAGTTTGCATGATTTTGCCGGCCTTGAGAAAAGAAAAAAAAAATGTTTCCCCCAGGAAAATAGTGGAGGGGAAGTGCTTCAGAGAGTAAGCAGCGGCTCAATGAATGATTCAATCAGTTTATTTAGTTCTCGGAAGATACATTGAGGGTGTGAGCCCTCGTTTGCAATGGTGCCGAAAGTACAAATGCATAACAACAAAAGAAAGGAATCAATCAAAGCAAATGCATACAAAATGAAATGACATTAAAATCAAAGATTTTAAATGGAATCAAATAAAACAATTGCATTTAAAATTAAATAGATTTTTAAGAAGTAAAATTGAAAAATTCAATTTTAAATTAATTTAATCAACTATTACATTCAAAATGTAACAGAGTTAAAATAAGGAGCAAAAGATTTAAAAGCAGTCTTTCCTAAATCCAAGCTAACTTAAGGAACCTGCAAGACTAGCCAGTCCTGGGAGTGTGTATTGTAAGTAGGGTTGCAAAATTCCAGGAATATTCAAAGGTGGAAACTCCATGCGAATGAATGGGAATAAACTGGAAATGCTGCTGTTATTCGTACTAGCTGTATTTACCTCGTCATATGTAGACATAAATATAAACATTTAGTTTTGTCATAAGCAGACATCTATCCACACATTTTGTGAGTACAACTTCTTTCATTGAACAAAAAACATGAATGTTGAATAAAAGAAATGTATTTCCTAACCCCCCCCCCCCCCCCCCCCCCCCCAAATAAATTGATTCAATGCAGTAGTGTGGCCTCAATAACTTGCTGTAGTGTGCAGGATGCTAGGAGTTATCTGTGCATGTGATAAAAGAATGCACTGCACATGTAATAGAGTACTCAAGTGAGTACGTCAGACGTGGGCGGAGTTTGGTTTCGGAAGTAAATTCCCTATGACAGATAGAACGGACCTCGGAGACTATCAACAATTTCTTGAAATCTGATTTGTAGAATGAGCCGAAACGTTCCTTGATTAGCCTGTGTAGTATAAGGATATAGAGCATGCACTGCATGTTCCAATTTTTTAATTTCGTACAAAGTATCAGATATCATTGCTAATTCGGCCATTGTACTTCACTGAACCATCCGGAGGGAATTATAGGACGTTCGAGTTTTTAAACTGCCACCGCTGGTATAATCACAAAAAAATACTGAAACGTATATATAGAAAAACGACATATTTCGTTATATTGAACAACCCAGTAAATTTATGGTAAGACATAATCACTAGATTATAATAATCACTAGAAATTGTTTAAAAGTAAGTTTTAGTTAATGTCTATGGTCTAAATGAATGGGGAAGTCACTTCCAAAATCAGTGTGACGTAGTCACTTGAGTACTCTATGGAAGAATGCACAGTGCAGGGTTGAAATTCAACTGAATTTGCATGTAAACCAAAGCATGCTGCAAGATCTAGAATTGCAGGTGTGTATTTTCCAACTAAATTTAAGTTCAATGTTATAGGCTAACTTTTGCAAAAAAAAATAAAAAAATTGGTCAAAATTCCCAAGCGTAACTTCCCATGGTAAATTTCCGGAAATTTTCCGCTCCTTTGCAACCCTAATTGTAAGTTGCTACATTCCAGTCCAAAGGTGACATGAGGTAAACCGGTGATTTATAAAGAAGTGATTTATAAATAAACACATACCAGCGCTGCTATCTCCTTACCAACATTTCTATAAAGGCTCAGCTCGTCAGTACAAGCAAATTGGTGTGGAAAGTGCAACTCCCAACTGGATTTTGTTCCATAAGTCATTAACTCTAACCACCAAGACCAAAGAGGTCCATCACAACTGCAGTGAAAAATCATATCCTGAAAACCTTTGCATCTATTTGCAACATTAGCCTTCACAGCAGTGGGTTATTGTCTATCAGTCAGTTAAGCAAAGAAAGATATGCGTGTTCTGACTGCTGCTGTCTTTTGTACTCTCTGATTATAAGACAAGACTGTGTTTGTAACCTGTGAATCACCTTGATACATGTACCAACAAGGTACATCAATTATGGGACACGACAAGTTGGCAAGATCAGGATTTAATTTCATTTATTTTGCCCATTGATCTAGTTTTGGTAGTAAGGAAATTACCATCTGCATGTAGTGAAAAAAGATTCCATCTTTTTTCAGTACAGGTTTTGCTGTAGGTCTTTACTTAGATTTCATTCCATCAACCTGACAGTGTAGTATTCAGTGATTCCACTTGCATTTGCTTTTTATTTTACAGCAATATTGCCTTGCACTTCCTAAACGCATTAAATCACCACATATCTCAAAGGAAAGAAATGACGGGATTTTCTGTGGGATCCCTCTCTGTCACAGCATATAGGTTGGCCACAGGTCTCTTGATTGAAGAGACTGAAACCAGATGGATGGCAGGCGCTTGAAGTCATGGGCTGACTGCAAAATTAAGCAATTTTGTATTTAAATTTTACTATGCGATTTTTACAAAGCTCTGAATGAGGTACTGCAGTACTTGGGGAAACTACCGTGATACTACAAAATACCATGTTTGTTTTGAGTCCTTCGGAACATCATATTATTTTGGCTGAGCATGTAGGCTTCACCTAGCATTTTGGACAATCTACAAATAGCAACAGCGAAACCTGCCTTGGCCGTCAACTTTGTATGGCGGCCACCTGTCCATGATGGCCACTCCCCCCTACTCCCGAGCCATACTTCCCCTCACGTTTCTCTATACATTACCTTGGCATCACGGTCACCTGCACAACACGGTTGGCGGCCATGCTGTTGCTCTCCATACTGTTGATGGCTGATGATGCTCTCCATACTGATGATGGCTATTTAAAAGTAACCCATGAAATAATGTGGCAACCACGGAAAATTGGTATTTAAGGGCGCGCTGCCATCATTGTCATATTGTGGAGCATATTCTTACTCATTCTTACTTAAAGTTACGGGTTTCGGTTTTTAAAATGACACTCGACCAAAATAAAATCTAAGTGGTTATAAAAGGTGCTGGAGGAAAAAAAAACGCTCAGGAAATTGCAGCAGAAATGGGAGTTGGTTGTACACAAATGCAGTGAAACCTGCCTGTGTATGGCGGTCACCTGACTGCCATTTTTCATTACTCCCCTGGCTGGTAAACACAGGGTTTCTCACAGTAAGCTGCCCTATAATGAGGAAGTTCTTCACAAAGTAATGTAGCAGGTAGATTTGCTTGGTACCAAGGAGGTTATATAACCCTCTAGATATCTGACACCATGTTGGCTAAGTCTACGTACTCTGTTCTGTGACCCAGATGTTTTTTAAAAGTGATTCCACAGCATGTATAGAAGCGTCTCAGCCACCTGTATGCTTGTAAGACGTGTTTGAGGACTGGGTTTTTAACATCTTTAAGAGTAATTTGTAACCCACAACAGTGCATCAAGCATAGAAATGCCTTCCAGAACTTGGTGGATCTCATCAGGTGGATATTTTTAAAAGTGAGCAAATTGCAGTTTGTGTGTGTGTGTGTGTGTGTGTGTGTGTGTGTGTGTGTGTGTGTGTGTGCGTATATACACTGCATATGTGTGCATGTCAGTGTGCATGTACTTTTTATGTCTGTGTGTGGGAAAAGGGAGATACAGGTGAGGTTGGAGAAACACATTAAACTGCAGACACAATGCTGAGGAGTTATATGATAGTGCTGTGGGGTATTATTTCATTGTGTCTGATCAGAGAGACAGCCGCAAAATGATGTTAGCTAACAAATAAGATCCATCGTGCAGACAGCTGGGAGCCAACACCAAAAACACTAGATATTTGCCCTTGAGAGAAAGTGAATACAAAATCCAAACAAACACTCTATTGCACCTGGGACTGGAGCTATGCTGCAATGTGTTTTAAGACAATATTTATCTGTGCTGCTAGATAAACCTGCTCTCTCTAAGTGTGAGGATTACAAAGTCATTTTCTTGGCGAGCTGCTGTATCAACAAAACTAAGACAAATACTGTCTAAATCCCAATAAATGCAGTCTCCTGAATTTGGATATAAATGAACTATTTACACTTTCTGTCAGAAAATCCCTCCCTCCCTGGTTTCACTTGACACAGCAGACCCCCCCCCCCCCCCCCCCATGTGCTGCGCCACGTACGTAAGTAGCCTACAATCCATTATCATTTCACTCCGGTGCATGTTTAGAAGATCACGAATAAGCACCCTCTTAAACAACCGGCACCCTCTTGTCTTTCCAAATATACACTCTCACTCCCTACAAAAATGTATTTATTTCATAAGAGACACTGTATTTCCATTAACAATTTCCTGCTAATTAATGCTACCCATTCAACATCATGCAAAATTGAGAATACTCCAGTGTGTGGACATGCAGGTGAATCGCATGTGACTTAATTGTAATCCTCGCCATATTACACTTGGTGGCAGTGTTGCTATGTTAAAAGATTACATACTTTGCCTAAATATCCACAGAAAGGTTATTGAATCTGTCAGTTTAATTTAGATTGACACTGAACACATTTTTACAACACGCTTCGTAGCACACAGTCCTGAACATACATTTTATGTTCATTATGTCCATTCTAAATATTCAAAACAAAATCAAGTAATTTTGAGAAAAACACTGCATGTTTTTAGTTTGATGAACATAACCTTACTATGTAAAAGTATTGGACAGGGTATGGCTTTGTAGTGAGATAACAAGCATTCGAAGTCAGGTTACTCAAAGGCACAGGACACTGATTGGGTTGTCTTCTGCTTGGAAATTATACTGGAAACCATACTAAACGCAGGCAGTTCTATCAGCAATCCTGGATAATGCCAAGGGGGCTTTCCAGGTCACTGTTTAATAATCTCTCCCCTGTTACCATCTCCCCACCCTTCTCAAAAACTTTTATTTTTAAACTTCTGCCATAAAGATCCTCATGAGCTCATTTCTGCGGGTGATTAATTCATTCTTGTGTTTGTGACGCATGAGTTAGCACCGGAGATGGTAGCCTGTATTTCACATTGCTGCATCAGCCCCTATGATAGAGCCCCACCTGTCCATGTTCTTGACCCTTTAATTTCCCCATCTTTAACACAGGCTTTAACCACTGAAACTGAAGACATGGGGCCGCATTTATTTAAAAAAAATAACAAAAAAACTTTTAAATTTAAATGTAATTTTAATATAATTTCCAGAGTTGTGTTTACACTTTATTTCTAAAAAAGGTTTACGTTGGTTAAAGTGGCGTATCGGCGTATTACACACGTGTGATGTATACATCTCAAATGAAATAAAATGTCCTGGGTGACGCCTGTGTAGGCCTATGCTGTTTTTACTATACTCATCCCAACCACAAATGCAGTCCCACAAGTGAACATGGGACTTTTATTCTTCATTGCATGCACAGTCATTTCTGACATAATGTGGCTTAAGAGGGTAAATGATCCCTCTAATCATGAAAAGCGCCTAACTAAAAAAAAATTAATCACTGGTCTTGTGTAAATTTTATGTGGAAATATGATCACATCCACGGCAAATTGTGATTTTATAAATAACTAGTAACTTTGTTATGTTTTCTGCATATGCCACTATTTAAGATACAATTTGATTGTAAGACCATTTTATAAATAAGGACTCTGGTCTTACTACTAGACAGAGGGGGTCTCTGCTTAACATTAAAGCTGAAGGCTTGAGTTCAGTTAGCATCTACCCTCAGTGTTGAATATATGCAAGTCTCAGTTTTTTGGCTAGTTCAGCAATCAACAAATCACTTCCAAACTGGGGTGTGTGAAGGAAAACACAAACTTACTCATGATTCAATTTGTATGTCAGTTATTAATCAAATGTTGATTGAATCCGGGCTGATGTCTTTCAAAACGAACAGTTTATTATGAATTCAGCAAAAAACATGCATTTTATCAATAAAGAACATTTTGCCTACTATCCAGTTGATGAAATATTGATTATGGCAATGTATTGTGAGCCTTGGAGCCTAAAAAACTAAGTAAACTAAAAAGCTTAGTAAACTTCACCTTCTTCTATGTTTTCAAAAGTATTTTAATTATATCTAGAACTTATTTATTCACTTCTTCTCACAGGAGTGATATTCATTGTACTGACGGAATAAACAGCCACATTTCTTTACAAAAGTGAAATGCCCACTGCATCTTTAATTAAGAAATAATAGGATTTTTTAGTTATGCTTTTGGTTGTGCTTAAAATGATATGTGTCCTGTGGTGGGTTTTTTTGTCCTCACCCTCAGAGACTCACTGACACACAACATCAGTAACGTTATAATATTCAACATGATAAAACGGTAATATGAGAACCATTACAGAGAATCGGTTAAAAAATAAAAATAAAAATAAAACATATACATAGCAGCAGTAAGCTTTGGAAATCCTTGGCTCCCAGAACTCTGAAAATTGCACTAGTTGCATCAGAATTGATGATTTTGTTCTCGCATTTGGTAGTTGTTTTAGGTATTGCTTTCACCAGGATATTATGCATGTCCAATGTCTTGGCCAGCCTGCAAAATGCTCCCGGAGCAGGTGGAATGTATCTCTAAATGTGTTTCATATTGGTCTGAATCACACCCACAGGCGATTAATTCCCTTTTTGCTTTTGTCTGTGGGCCTTCTCTTGAGGCAATGGTAAAATGAAAGTCAGCGCCGCCTTTGCTGACCTGTGCCGCCCATAGCTCATGCGGTTCTAAAACGATGAGGCGCCCCAGCCACGCCGCGGGCGCTAATCCCTGCAGTAATTTAATGATAACTATCAACTGCTACACATAATGTTTCATTTCACAATGTTTGTGAATAATTGGATGGACCATTTTAATTATTTTAATGGCCGCGTTATTCTCCATCTCCTAGCGAGTGATGTTACAGGTGTTTGCATTTCATTAATTAAAACCTTAATTGATATGGAAACATTGCACAGGCTCTGAATAGAGATGGGGATGAGTTTGTGTGTGTAGTGTGTGTGTGTGTTGTGGGGTTGGAGGGGGGTTGTGGATTTTCTGAGGACGTTTTTAAGGTGAAGAACATAGTTCACCAAGATAAATAACCTTATTAAAACAAACAGATGGAAGTTCAATTAAGCTTTGTGCCACATGGAACAACCTGTTATCTCTATGGAAGTACTAGGAAAGGTGCACAATGGAACAATGGTTATCTCTTTGGGTTTGTCCAATCGCTTATTTTCACTCATTGTCTCGTTTCCTCCCGTCCTTTCCTTGCTCCTTAGCTCCGCCCAACGGAGGAAAAGAATCAGATACGAGGATGGAGGAATGAAGGCAACATGTATTAGGCAAATGGTACGTCCTTGCTCAATCAAGAGTCAGCGTCATATTATGTTTACGTGCTATTACGTACTATAATGCTTTTTAGCTTATTTTTCCATGAATAAACGTTGCTTTTGTTAGTTATAAATAATGAGTGTCATTATGGATTAGCGCTTCGTAATAAATGGAAAGGAACGGTAAAATTGCATTTGTGTAGGGGTGTGTCTGCGACGTGGCAGATGTGGAGAGTGGGTGGATAATTTATACACTTCACAAGTTCCGATAAAAGGCTCTGAGTGAGTCCTCACTGAAGCATCCTCCGGGAGCCTCCTCGTTCCCCCACACCCTCGCTCCTCTGAGGAGCATTTAGGCAGGTTTGGAATGTCCTTAAAGATGGCGGACCTCGATTTCCGGGTTCAGATGAGGACCGAGGAGACGAGGACAAATAAAATAAGCGACAACTGGATGGGTTGTCAGTGTACAGAACCATATGAACATCCCAGCGATGTGTTTCATTTCAGTGTGTTTTGATCTGAGGCCCCAATTTATTAGTGCAATCAGGCAACACAATTTTAATAACACCAAAAAATAAAAAGGAATTAACAAACGTACTGTACACGTGGACCAAAATGAATAAAACATTATGCAAGTTAACATTTACTCTTTCTAATGATTGTTAATTAAACACACAGTTATTACTTGAGCATCATGATTATTATTGTTTTTTGTTAACATTTTGCGATAATGTGAACAGCTGCTTAACTGGATTTCTCTTGTAGTTTGTGAGAAATGCTAGAACTGTATGTACGGATGCATTTAAAAAATAAAACAAAATTTAATTTGTCACTATCCCAAGGATTAAGAAGAAATGAGAGGCAAATGCACTTGTCACAGTATCTGTTTTACCCACTCTAGTTCCAGTATAAGTACAGGAATAATTGTCGTTATTGTGGGATTATTTAGATAACTATTAAAAAAAGGATGCCTCTATTTTTATAGGCTATCAAGAAGGTCCATATTATTATTGATAATTCTGCCTTTCCACCTATTCTGCTAAAATATAAAAATTCATCATGCAACATCCGATACAAAGTGACCAAGCCCAATAACTGGCACTGGAGGCAATATTAAAATTTAGTGCAAGAATCTCAGTTTGCCAACCATAAACCTCCTAGAGGGAAAAAAAAGAAATGGAGACACAGGAGCCAACCATCTGGTTAACAGTGGTAAGATCCAAAATGGCTGACATGATTTTCCCGCTCTACAGGGATTAAAATTAAAGAAGGAATATAATGCGGGAAAATTATATAAGTGCAAAAATGATATATATGGCTATGATGCTAAGATAACAAAAGTGTGTGGTTTGGAATATAGGCTATACAAGTTAGTTGAGTTAGGTTTTCTGTAACCGGTTACACCTTGAAGGTGAGAAGTGAACATTATGTACAACTGATTTATTTCTTTATTATTACTGTTGTTGTTGTTATTGTATAATACAAAATTTCTTTCACACTGCGGATTCAGCACATGTGTATTACACGGAAATGTTTAGGGGGCAGTGGGAGCTCTTTCCTGTTGTAGCCTTCTGTAAGTATATTCTTTTTTTTTGTTTTCATTTTGCACAAGCAATTCTGTACATGCTTTACATTGAATTGTATACGGAGGCATTTAGCTGGCACTCTTGTCCGGAGCAAAAGCCGCATATAAGGCATGCACTATACTCTACATTTCAATGGAGTGCTTCTCCATGCCCCAGGAATGGCACCGCTTAACAGAGTGATTGGAGAGAAGTGAGCACGGTTTAAATTGGATGGCTTTCCTTTCAAGTAAAAGGTGACCCCCCCCCCCCCCCCCCCCCCCGCCCCCTAAATCATTCATACGCACAGTGCCCTAGAGGTCCATTAGTACCTCCCCCACCCCCTTAGGCCTGCCTCCGAAAATGAATCTGAGTAGTACCCCCCCCCCCCCCCCCCCCCACTTGACCTGTGTGCATGTGTTAATGGTAATTGTCTACTTTGGACTGGACTGTCAAAATTGTCCCCAGAGAGTTCCACAATCTGCAGCTGCACATTTGTTTTGGGAAACACACACAGCTCCGTACCATTTTCTAGGAGAGAGAGCCTGTGCAGCCAACACACCTGCGACAGCGGACTTTACTCTACTCATTCCGCTTCCTCTGTCGCTGTTCATTTGCGGCAAATAATTCGAGCGTGAATAGGAACGTAGCCTACTCTCGGATGAAGTGATAATCATCAATAACTCTGACCACTTAGTCATGAAGTGCCTAGAAATTAAAGATTCTGCTCTCTTTCATTTCTCCCACAGCATAAGTGTATTTCCATTTAAACAGGTATTGTGATGAGCCCATCTTTTGGATAATTGCAAGCTCCACTGCTTTTCTGTGTAAGACCTCCTAGAAGAGGTATAAAATGGTGGTTATAACGTTATTACTTGGAGCCTGTTTTCATTGACCAGGTTTTATAGCCTGTAATGAAGTCCTCCAACAGCAAGAGGCCAATACACTCTACTCATGAAGCCACCTAATGCCCATTCATTACCAAGCATCCATTGCAGCACCTGAATAAAACCCGTTCGTTTTCATTTTCAGTAATTATATGCAAATGCATGTTTACTCACACAGGTGGTACTTGCAGTTAGAAAAACATATTTATTTATTTCATTTAGCAGAATCCATGATAATATATTGGTTGTTTTACGCTAACATATCTCCTTGAGGAAAGAAATACTCAATTATGAAGTTGACACTGTAAAATAAGAAAATAGTGTGTTTGAGTCCTTATTGCAGCTTTCAGTCAGGCCAAGGGAACCTTTTATTATTACATTTAGATAAATTAAACTGGCTGCAGTTTCCATGTCATAAAAACAACCGGCCTTACAGGAAAACTCCTGGATAAAACACATACATTGTTAGTAAAAAATGTTGGAGCGATGTTACAATTAATTCCACCTTTTGTTATCTGATATGTGTGATATATTTTACTTTATAGCTTTTCACAATTTTTTACTTGCTATCCTGTCAGGCTTCTTCCAGATCTGCTCCAGTGTGTTTGTTTTCCTACATTACCCAGGACAGCTTTTGGCACCCCCACCTCATGAGAATGGTAGCTTAAAGGCTAACAGCAGAGTCAGAGATTGTGGCCTTGCCTCCAATAACCCGCGAAGCCACGCTGTTGCATCTGGACTATTGAGGCTGCTAGCACAGCAAAAATCAGCATGTCCTCTTGATGAATGATTGATTTCTCTCAGTAGGAGTATTGCAGAAAGTTGATTAGCGGGGATTCAAGGCAAAACCCCTGACTTGTCCCTAATGGGGCTGAAATGAATATCAGATATTAGTTGGTGCTATGTATAAAAGGGTTCTATAATTTCTAAATGGTTAATCCGATATGGATGAAAATACCCTCAAATTAATGCTGACAGTCTGCACTTCAACCTCATTGTCATAGTGTCCTCATTGTCATAGCATAAAGTGCTAGAGTACAGAACCAAAATAACAAAAATGTGGAGGTTCATTGGTGTAGGCCAGTGGTAGGCAACACTGGTCCTGGAGTGCCGGAGACGGTCCTGTTTTTTGCTCCCTGCAAATATATAACTACATAACTGGATTCAGTTCAATGAATCAAGTGTAGGCCTGATGAATGCAGGTAACCATGTGCTTGGCATTTTCACCCATTCATAGTAATTATAGTATGCTTGGGTGCACTGTGTTGACATAAGCCCCAGAACACCTGGCGTGCTTTGGTTCAGACTTTACTGTTGCAGTTTTCTTTCGAACATAGATTTTTAGCGCTTCAGCATTACAAACTTTGTACCTTTGAGGTACGTTTTATCAGGGTGATATCACGGTGAGCTGCAGGCGGATATCTACAAATCTAGTAAGTTCTCAGTGAAACTACCTGGATGGATACATAGCACCTGGGTATGTAGAAGCATATCAATATTTAACTTTTGGGTAAACTGACCCTTTAAACCGGAACCTATCATGTCCCTTCCTCAATACCAGGCTTCTGACTTTGTTGACTTAAATTGCATTCTGGCATAGTTGGTGGGCGCTACCAGATCTTCCAAAATCCATCTGCCTTCAGTCACTGACATTGTCAGATCATCCATAATTGCTCTGACTGTAGCCTGCTGGATGCCACTATCAGAATTAAAGGGGAAAGAGAGAGAGGAGGCGGTATTTGGTCAAAGGGGGCTGGAAAAAACATTTTTAGGGCCAAAAGTATCTGGTAGTTCCTGTAGTTTACTACACTTCAAAATGCCAAAGAAAAAAGTAATTGACTACTACAACCGCTACACAAATTCCAATGTAGATGAACTACTAGAAAACGTCTGCAAAATATAAACTACTAGTTTAAATATATAAAGTTAAAGGACTCCCCAACACTGAAAGTTGTTGTGCAGTTGGTATTTTGTGGGTAGTTTTTTGGCAGCATTTGTATTTGCCTTTCTGTGATGTCATGCAGTAACAGGATATGTAATGGATGATTGATAGGAACAGAACATGAGGAAGTGTGAACTGACGTTTCAATATTTGAGAAGATGTTTTTCTTTCCCGCTTGATTCGGAGCTGGCTCCATTCGGCCGGCCTCTAAGTAAAAGGATTTTGGAGGACAATCTTAAATAATAATTTATTCTTCCTACACTTCACTATTAATTGGGTGAACAACCTGAAAGAATCAAATACCCATGAAATATATTCAGTGTTCAATGACATGTCCAAGTGTTACTGTTTTCAGCTGAAGGTCTTTTGCCTTAAGTGCTGAATTAATTTTACTTCATTTTTTTTAGCCTTTGTATTACACTGTAGCTTGGCCCATAACCAGAACACTTTTCATCAGTGTGATGCATATTGGTCATTGCTGATACCTGGATTTTTTTGCAGTTATCCATTAATGCCTGTAACATCAGTGAGATTCTCTGGGACTCTACAGGGCTCTAAAACAGCTAGAAATGTGCACTGTGGCTGCTGGATGGCACCTTTGGTTAAGGCACCACACACTATGGTGCATGCATGAGCCTCACGGCTTCGGATCGAATCCGGACCGTGCCAGTGCCGACTGTGGCCGGTACATTTTAGTCATTTGGCAGACGCTCTTATCCAGAGTGAACGTACATTAGTGCATTTTCAAACTAGGAACAAGTGCGTTTAAACAACCCTAATAGGTAAATACGATTTCAAACACCAGGCGCAGTCAGTATGATTTTTTAAATTAATTAATTTTTTTAGCTTCATAGGGCGAGGTGCAATTGGTGATTGCATCACCCAGAGAATGGGAGGGTTCAGTCCGATAGGGTTCCGTGTGCATTGCTATCTAGCGACCCCTGCTGGTCGATCGGGCACCCGTAAATTGTAGTCACAGGTCCCGCATATGAAAGGTCCCTCCTCTGACTCTGCTCTATGGGAGCTTAGCAGTAGTCTGCGGTGTGAAAAGAAGCAGCTGGCGACACCACGTGTTTTGGAGGAGAACTGTGGTTGTCTACACTCTCCTGAATCAGCAGTGGGGTTTGCACAATTTGTGCGGCTGCAGTTGCAGAAGATTGGCCGTTCCAAATTGCGGTGGGAACGGGTTATGCTCAGACCCCCGCCGTTGTTGGGGACCCCAAATATAAAACAAAAACAAATAAGGAAATGTGCACTGTGTCCCATTCCTGGTTTTAAAAAAATAAAAAATTAAATAAATAGTCTAGCTGTGATTAAATCAGGATTAGGGTATATGCAAAGCTTTTATACTTGTTTTTATTTTATGTTTGTTTCATGGTCTCAGCATCAAACTGATTGATGCACCGGAGACATCATGGCAACTGCAGTCATGCCATTAGCAACACTGCTTCCTGTTTGCACTTTCACCGAATTTTACTTTGACACGAGGCCCTCCCACCATATTCAGTAGCTCTGCTGTGGTGTCAAAAAAAAAACAAGAGACTGTCAAAACAGACTTAGAGCCACAGAAAATATTCCCCATTTTTTCATATGGTTTTATGTCCTTGTGGCTTTCAAAAACAGTGGAGCGAGTCACCAAAAATGTGTTATTTCTTTCTTTTTAAATCCCCCAGCAAAGAAGCCAGTGGGTCGATAAAGTCAGTCACTGCAGATTGGATGTTGTAGTGGTATTGGCTTTAAAATACGACTGGTTGTGTGCCTATAGGGTGACAAAATGTAATTCGGCATTGTAGATCAGCGGATGATAATGAAATTTCACATATAAAAGTCAGACATTGGCTCTCCATAGAAAACATATCCCTGTAACACAAAATGTAACTGACATTGC
>CM056385.1:39906588-39992304 GCA_029718625.1 Synaphobranchus kaupii | reverse complement strand
TAAATATATCAAAATTATCTTCACAATATATTTAAAATATACTGCAGCATATTACATTTCCATAAGGGCCCGTTCCTCCCCCCCCAGCGGTGGAATGAGCCCCCCCTCTTCAGTCGGGACAGCCGTCCCTGCCTGGGGTTCAACCGACATTCGTCCTCAACTTTGACCCACAAAAACACACAAGCGTCACACTTTTCCCTTCGCGAAGCTCAGTTTGGCCAGTTGGTTTTAGTGGTGGCTGTGCCCGCCCCCCAACGAACGCAGGGTTTCAGCCGGGTAAAAATAAAAATGCAGATAGGATGCTAATCGCTTGGCCGAGGACGAACGTCCGCCCAATCCAGGCCGCTCTTCGGCTGCAGACTGATAACACAGCTGTTTACACTGCACTTATGATTCTGAGCATTTATCATGGGTTTACTAGGCCTGCCTATGCTACACTGAGCACCATTATCCTCAAGCCCATCTGCTGCCTCCCTCTCTCACTTACTATGGCATTTAACTGTACGCTGTCGGTTTATTTACTGGCTAATGCTATCGGTTATGACGCTGAAAAGTTGGCCTGCGTTTTGCTCGTTGCCTAAACCTTAATGTATGCGCTTATGTGAATTATTCAGGTTAAGAGCATCTGTTAAATGGCTAAATGTAAGAAACTGAGATAAAATGGTGAGTGAAGCTGTTAAAGGCCCAACGGCGTTGCAGGGCATAGCGGAGTGCGAGAGGCGTGGCCCGTCCGACACCGTGACAGGAGGCGGGGCGATCTCGTTTCCCCCGCGCGGTGTCCCTTCCTCACCGCGCGCACGGTTTCCCGCGTCTTCCTCCTCTCCCTGTGAAAGGAGAGGAAGAGGAGGCTCGCTCCCTGCTGCCGAAAGGCCACCATCTCCCCACCAGGCCCCCCCCCTTTCGTAGCGCCCAAAGCGAAACCGCAGGATGGCCTACTTCCTGTTCGGAAACGCAGCGTGCAGCGACTTACATCTTGTAACCCAGTGGTTCTCAAACTCAGTCCTGGGGACCCCCTGTGTATGCTGGATTCCAACCACAATTGCAATCCCAGAATTTTAACAAGCCGCTTTCATGTTTGAGGGATAATTTACCCTCTTGAGCCACATTATGTCAGAAATAGCCACGCATGCCATTAAGAATAAAAGTGCCATATTCACATTGTGCTATATTGCAAGTAATTACGCAAAGAAATGTTAAAATAAATAAATAAATAAATGTAACTGATTAAATTAAAGACTGAGGTGAATCAACAGGCTCCTAATTGGTGAAAGTGTGGACACCTGGCCACTAAAAATAACCACTTGGTCGATAATGAAGACTTCAAAGACCAAGCAAATGCTAAAAAGCCAAACCTGCATTGTGTTAACAAGATTAAGGGAGATATTATTAAAGAACCTAAAACACATGTGTTCAACAACCTTAATTAAGCGAGAGATTTGCTGTAACAAAAACCAGCATGCACAGGGGCTGCCCCCCCTCCAGGACCTTGAAAACTCGAGAACCACTGCTGTAACCTTCACTGTAGTGCGCACCGTGTGTGTTTTTGGGGCGATTATGTAAACGATGACAAACGATGACCCCCCCCCCCCCCAATTGCACAAGATGGATGTATGAAAATAACAGGTTTGGGGTTGCCTAACAGACGGCAGCTCAAAAAAGGAGGGAAATCTTTCACAAAACAAACAAACAAAGCGGCAGACTGGCCCCTCCCCCTCTGGCGGCGCCGTGCCGCTCGGCCTCGACAGGGACCGGCTGGCCCGCGCGGACGCCAGCGCCTCTCACCGCCGTATTGACGTGCCCCCGACATCACGATCTCCTCTCATTACGGGGTTCAGACGGGCGCGCCCCCAGGGGACGCTCTGCCCTGCCACGCGGCCGCGTTCATTAATTGACGTCGAAAGATGTCGGGCGAGATCTCTGCCACATGGCTGCAGGCCTCAGGCAGTAGCATATGAGGTGTCATCTCTGATAAGGGCTGATTTTAACACTGACGAGAGTATATTCTCTCTCTCTTCTGGGCTCATTCACACCATACGTTTTACTGTGTACAAATGACTTTGCTGTGCTGCAGCTGGCGTCATGCGTGCAGACAGGAAAGTGTGTCAAAGAACCCTCTATTTAGCCGTCTCCTTACCTCCTCTCTTTACACCTCAACTGCCCTCATTCTGCCCATGAGACCAGCTGCTGCGCATTACCCACACCTCCCTGCGTTCCCCCCGCCCCGCCCCGCCCCCTTCGCGCAGTGAACTGGCACCGGCGGACGTGGGCGAGCGTCCCCTGCCCCCCACCCCCCACCGAGCAGTCAGATGGGCTTATACCGGCTATGCGACCCCGTCCTTCAAAATCAAAGGCCACGCTCGCCACGAGCCCTCGTTTATACCACAGTTGGGATAATTACCCAGGGTGCCGCTGTGCTGCTTGCGGGAGGCCCGGGTCATGAACGAATAAGGGTGTCGACAGGGGACCTGCTCTAACGAGATGCTCAGAAGTGTGTGGCCTTTATAGGCCACGGGCCGGCCTTCCAGCAGCAGTCCACAACAAAGTACTCTTCCTCCCCATAAGACTCACTTTTGCAAATTACTGTTCGCTTGGCAGACAGACAGTCTTACCCAAGTGTTTTATATTTCACACGCGCACGTCAAGCATCCTCTACGCTAGTACTGATACTTTTAATAATCCATTTGAATGCATTTACAGTATTAAATTACAGTTACTTCTTTTACGAAGTCACTTAAGAAGATGATTTGCAATGTATTATTTTGTACGTTTGTAAATCTGGCCGACTCCCAGGTTCAGGTTAGGTCTACAGTGCAGTGGCCGGCCTGGATACTGGTTGCCAGTTCCCTTTTACGGCGCTCTGCTCCCCCCCTTCAGACCGTGGATTGGCTGGAAAAGCTGGTCAGAATGAGGTCGCCTGTAATCCTCACTCTGGTCCGGCCCATCTGCTGCAGTCAGATGGTCTGTCGCTATGGTGCCAAAGGAAGGGGAGGGGTTTGTTTAATCGGGGGCGGGCTGCCACTGAGACGCAAAGCCGTCGCGTGCAGGCGACCCGGTCGGAAATATCCTGCTCGGGAAACGCCCGCGACCCCATCGGCCTTGCGCGTTTTGCCTTAGCGTCGCTTCCTCGGAACATCCGTGAACCCGCGCTTCCCCCCCCCAACCGTGTCTAATCGTCAATTTTTAGCGCAACTGAACTTCAGGTTCGTTTCAAGGTTCCTCTAAATGGACTTTTAAATAGGCGCATTTTTTTAAAGGCTCTTGCTAAGGGATGCCTTGTGATGATGAGATCAAACGGCAAACGGAGCGAACACGCCCCCTCATCTGGATTGCCCCTGTTAGCGAGAGCCGCACGCCGCGCGCTTTCATTAGTCTGGGAGAAGAGGGGCGATTTCCCGGCTCCTCCTGACTGATACAAACCGGCGCGCCTCGGCCTTGCTTTGCTTCTGCCAAAATTGGCCTCAGAAGTACTCTTATTTTACGTGTGACGCCGAGCTGAATGGCCTAAAAAGGCACAGCTCATAAACCGTACGACGAGAAAAAATCTACAATTACAATTAAGTATCTAGCAGACGCACTTATCCAGCGTGACTTACAAAGTAGTGTAACAGCACCGGGGTACAGGAAGGAACGGGGTAAAGACGGTCATTTGGAATGACCATTTTAAACCCAGCGGCAGCGACTCATTTTAGCTTGCATTTGACACAAGGCAGATGACTGCTGATCTCTGGGTGAGGGGGGGATGAGACTCACTGGCTCTGCCCAGGGGGGGGGGCACTCTTGCGGTTGGCCGGCGGTCGGCCTCCAGGTCCTCTCTGTGAAAGCCTGCTCGCCTTTGCCATTGATCTGGCTGAGAGGCACGTCCCTGTGGCTCCTTCTATTTTAAATTCCACTGCGCGGGTGGCGGAGATTCATGGCGGTAAGTGAATCATATCTCCAGATAAGGCGGGCAGACATATTTACCGCAGTAGGGGGTGTGCTTAAGTGACAGGGGAGATACAAATCTCTAAAAGGCCTGTGTGCTAAATGAATTACTTTATCTTTCTGGAGCCAAAAAAAAACCTTCTGAGTATGAATGATCACCTCAGAACTGAAGAATGGAAAGAGAAAAGGAGAGAGAGAAAGAGGGAGAGAGAGAGAGAAAGAGAGAGAGAGAGAGAGAGAGGGGTTAGAGAGAGATGGGAGGGAGAAAGAGAGGGATTTGATCTGGGGATTTGGAGAGAGAGATCTAAGCATCTTTTGCTATGTCTCATAGAATAAAAGCATACAGAGCAAACCAGGCAACAACACCACAAAAGAACCAGTGACGGGGCACTTGATGGTGTGTATTAGCATAGCCGCATAGCCCCTTGTCCTTTCTCTGACAAACACTCAGGGATTAATGGCACTTTCTGCCCCAATTCTCATGCCTGTCAGTAATCCCACTGGCTTTGTGTAACGCTGTAAATTAAGATGCCACCCGTTTCCAAAACACACATGTACCACCCCGCCCTGTAACTGCGGACCTGGAGGGTCATGGGAAATTCTTCTCTAAAGCCGCCTGACGTCTGGGAATGTTACAGAGTGCACGGACGGGGCCTTGTACCAATTACTCACCATCAAACAGCCGTGCTGCCCTGCATTGTGCCGGTTGACCTTTGACCTTAAGGCCATGTCAGCAGACGGGAGTACTTAACCTCTTAGGCAGGCAAAGTCTTCTGAGTGAAAGCGACCGCTGACATGTAAACTAGAAAAAAACTGGACCGTGCATATGACCGCACAACAAATGCCTCTGTGTGTGTTTGTGTGTGTGTGTGTGTGTGTTTGTGTGGAGGCCCGCCACCTCCGTCTGCCTCCCTGACTAACTAGAGCAACCACTTAATTTGCAAGAAATAACTAATTAGAAGCTGATTTAGACCGATATGAAAATAGACTGGCCGTCTGCGTTGGTCAGCCTGAGCCGGCCAGAGGAGGATGGGCTCCCCCTGTTGAGTTTGGTTCCAACTAAGATTCCTTTCTGGGGAGCCATTCCCGGTTCCCAGTTGCCCCAGGAATGCCTTTGTAGGGGGACTTAGCCCAGGGACTGCTGCATTTTGTGAAATGTGAGACTATTGTGATGAATGTTTCGCGAACTGCGAAAATAAAAAACACTTGTGCGTGTCACAAAATAAATTTGATTTGACGAGTGGTACCGCGGGCCGCGATGTTGGATGAAGCGAGAGAAAGAAAATGAAAGTCTGAGTGATGTAGCGCAGGTGATATTATGGTCTTACCTTTTCAGTGTAAACAAAGAACAGAATGAGCAATATCAGCTCAACCAGGAGAATGATCAGGAGGACGATGAAGAACTGTAAGAAACAAGAGAGATATATTAAAGTCTCACACACACACACACACACACACAGCTCCAATTCCTTCCTCAATTTATCACCTGCACACACAAGTGTTATCGCCTTAAATATGACTGGCCCACTGCAGAACAACACTACACCTGACAGGTATATTCATTTTGTGCTTATTTTTTATCCCTCCGCTCTATAGCACTCTGTAAGTGACAAATAGGCGCATTAAAAAAAAAGTACACGGGCCGGAAGATTGGTATACGGGACGGCCCATTCTCAAAGGTTTCTGCACAACCTTGACTGGACGCCCCTGCTCTAATCCGTCACCTCAGGGGCCGCTCAGGAGCCTGGTGACCCATGGGGAGCTCGCTCTACCCTGATCGTTACAGGATCTATGGGTTTGACCTGTGGTACAGAGCACGCACCACGGCCCCCGCATGAATAATTCATATGCATCTCGTGGACCGGCTAACACCATAAATAATGCTGATTTAAAACAAAATTAATAAATAAAATCTTTCCCTACCTGTATTTTTCAGGTCTTGAGGCATGCACAGAGCGCTTTCATTATAACCCATCTTTGACTATCTATAACTGGGACGGTGTCAGCCAAATGCCTATATTGTATATCTTGCATCATTACCTCATTTTGAAATCGTAGCAAACCTCCCAAATGGGAAAAACCTCACACCAAGAGTACATGATTTATTGCTACCTGGTTCAAACCTAACTTTGCCGTCACGATGCACAAACCTGTAAAACCAGGAAGGATTTATGGCTTGGTTTCATTCGATTTCACATTAAACAGTTGTGCAAGTTTGCTCGACTGCAGTTTTCAGTTGCAAAAACTCAGGCTGACCTTTAAGTTCAAAGAGTGAAGTAAAAAATTATTATTATTTATGACTTTGGACAATCATCTAAAGCTTTGAGGAAAAAGTGAAACTTACCATCAGCGTACTTGAAATACTAGGGTATTCTTTATATTAAATAATTTAACTCCCCCCCACCCCCCCTTTCGAGAATGCGATGTTTCATTAAGTCGCAATTCATAATTTAAGCTTGTGTGCAACACAGGCCTCCCTGTTGAGGACATTTCCATTCACCTGTGACCCACAGCTGGGAGAGAGTGAGGGAGAGAGGGAGGGAGGCAGGGATATTACACAGGCAAGTGGCTCTGGTCTTACTCCCCTCCCTCTGCACTGTGGATACGGAGGCCCTTGGCTCCTCCTCCACCTCCCGAGTTTCCCGTTCCGCTTTGGGAACGCGTGAGTGAGTAACGCAAATATCGGGCACGCTCACGAGCACCGAAACGTGACACGAACGTTTCAAAACACAAGCGACCTTTCTCTGAACATTTGCGCGCTTTTACTTATCGCAGTACGCGACCACAATACCAATCTCCCCGGGAGTGTTGCAAAACACAGCAAACCACTCAGAGTGACTTCCAGATCAATAGGCGGTATGTTCTCTAAATGTAACCGGGCGTTCTGCCTATTGTATAAGCCCACAGTTTTTCCCCTTTTTGACTTCGCTCTGGGTAAAAAGCATCTGTTAAACGGCAAAATTGCCGCCGTTTTCCCTGTAGAGAGACACTCACGCTCAGGAGCAGGCACTTGTTTTCCTTGATGGCGCCCAGGCAGCCCAGAAAGCCCGTCACCATGACGATGGCGCCCACGGCGATGACCAGGTTGGCGGCGGACAGCGAGGGGAAGGAGGGCGAGAAGGTGGCGAAGCTGCCCTGGGACACCGACAGCCAGATGCCCACGCCCAGGAGGCCGCAGCCGCACAGCTGCAGGGGGGACAGGAAGGGGAGGAGCCGGGTGAGAACTAGCGCCGCGTGCCGCACAGTCTGCGCGAGACAGCTTAACGCCCCCGCGCACTGGCAGATCCGCGGCGGTGGAAAACGTCCAAACACATCCGAGTTGACAAGAAGGAAGAGCTAACATCACAATATTTAAACAACACATTTGAGACATTTAAAGCATATAGCAATTTTCGGGAATGAAAAGCCTATGCTTTACTGCACAACTACTGCATAAACATCAAACGGACATATTCACGATTCAACATCCTTTATTGCCACGCAACATAGTTGGCTGTATTTGTTTGGTACATGATAGTAGCTTCAGTTACAGATTAAACAAAGTGACATAGACCCACCCTACTTATGTATAGCACGGGACAAAATCAAACTCGCAGTAGCATCAGCACAGACAATCAATATTCCTATGAAACGCGATAGAAAGGGAGCAGCTGACTCGATCGGCCCAAATAAAATTGTGCTATAAGCAAGCGACAAAAAACAGAAACACGGACAAGAGGAGCTCGGGCCAATTGCTGAATGTGCAGTGGCAGATTTCCATTGGCTCATGACACGGAGGAAACGAGTCCAGCAACACCGATAACGAGCGTGCGGACAAACATGATCTGATACCGCTATCCTCTGACAACTCCGTGGGGGGGGGGGGGGGGGGGGGCCGGGGCTGAGACCACCGCGGCGGTTTCCCAGGTGCCCGACGGGAAGCGAACCGGGAGCAACGTTAGCGCATTCGACGGCGCCAAAAACCAGACGGCGCCATAGTTTACCGCCAGGTCGGTACCCTGAGGAATACAGAACACCGCTGTCTGAGGCGCGTTTACGGTGAGGGGAGATCGGCGGGAGAGCCGGGCTGACAGACCCCCTCCCTCGGGGAGGCGGTGCGGGGGAGCGCCAGGTCGAGCGAAAAAGTGCCGGGGCGGGGCCGAAGGTGACATTCTCCCTCTGTCTGACAGATTGAAATATCCGAAGGCAATTCTGTCGCGAATGAGAAATCGTCGGGGAGTGGCGGAGGGGGGAGGCGGGACGCCAGCGCGGTACATCATCCCGTCTCCCTCGCCCCATCGCCTCGGGAATGTTCCGGAAACAGCGAGCGCGTGATCCCGCGTCGGGGCTGCATAAGCGGGGACGCCGGACCCCGAGGGCCTGGAGTCTCTCAGATAGGAAGGGTAATTGAAAGCGTGTGACGTGTGAGATGAGGCGCTTTATCGCGCCTTAAATAACGCTAAGCGCGGTTCTCACTTAAGAACAAGCGGCGCACTCGCCGCGCTTTCAGCACAACCAATGGATTTTTAATCCAGATCAGCACAATAACCGGGGCTCTTCCTTCTCTCGGCGCCTTTATCAGTTTAAATAATGGGATGAAACTGCCGACGCGCTACCCTGTCATCTCGTTTGTGTATTTCGTGCTGAGGAGAGAAATTTACAAAGGGAACAATAAAATCCCTTATCTGTAGGGGTGGACTCAAGACACACTAATGAGCACTCAATTGTGACAGCGTCTGATTTTTGTCTTTCACTGGATATCAGGATATGAGCCAACTAAGATATCAATCAGGGTATCAGCATGAATCACAATACCAGGGTACGAAATCAGGCTAGAAAGAGCGTCAGGATGCGATCTGTTAAAATTCCCGTTAAATTCCCCGCAGCTTCCGAGGCCCCGCGTAGCGCAGAGCCGAGCCAAACCCCGTCAGAGCGGAACGGGGGACGCGCTGCGATCCGTGGCACGAAAACAAGTTCACCTCCATCCCCGCTTCATTTCAGCGAGCGACAGATGAGAGAGACGGGTCCCCAGGATGGGGGGGTTGGGGTTTGGGTGGAAGGGGGGGTAAAAGTACATTGAGGACAAAAAGCTCAACTGAGGTGGCGGCTCCGCAGTGAGGCGACGGACGCCCGTCCCTCGCTCACTCACTCACTCGCTTGCCCGCCCGAACGGGGATATTTACGAGCGTCTCGCCGAAAGCCCCGCTCCTCTACCCAAAGCGCCTCGTCTATCCGCCTCGGGGATGCAATAAAACAACGCAGGCCTGACAGCCTCGCGGGGCACTCGGGCCGCCTTGAGGAGAAACGCTCAGAGATCCGACAGGCAGACTTCATTATTCACTGCTTTTGTGAGGAGGGGGGGAGGGGGGGAGTGAAAGGCACTTTGCTCTGAGGCGACTTTTTAAACTTTTCTGTGGGAAAACAAGAGTAAAACAAAACTCACACGCTACACCGCTACACCGCAGCAGAAGCCCTGGCCTTTAAGGTAAGAGGCGGTGAGAACGGCGGCGAGATAAACAATAGGCGCGGCGCCTTAGCGGTTTAGCCTCGGGCGGGGCTCAAACTCGGTTCGGTGTCGACGCCCAAATTGGGTGCGCGGTGAGGTCAGGAGGCCTTAATCCGGGTTTAATTCCACCACGGGGGCGCTTCCCAGCGCGCCTTACCTGAAGTGATTACCGATCCCTGGCCTGATCTGTCTGATCCCTGCACGCCTTCTGCCCTAAGCTCCTTGCAGCCGTGACGTCCCGAAGCCGAACACGTGGGCCAATGGCTGGGCTCTCCGTGATCCTGCCTAACCCTGCCGCCTGGTCTGATCAGATGCGCAATCATAAAGGAACATTCACCTCAGGAACATGCTGCTCGGGCCGTTGACGCCCGAGGGGGGGGGGGGGGGGGGTAATTACCAGAAGGTAATTAACTACCTTCTGGTTGGGGGGGCCCCAAGCCGCGGCCGCCTGCTGGGACTACCCACAATCCCTCTCATTGCGCCTTGCTCGCTAAATGGCGGTCCTTTGATTTTTTTCAACCAGCGGGTAATTCACAGGGGCAGTAAACAAGCTTGCTAGGACTATCGGAACCAGTCTACGACAATGACACGCACACGCACACACACAGACACACACACACACGCACACACACACACCGTCGCAAAGCAGCAGCTGTCTCAGCGAGCTCGAACGCGGCTCTGAAAAGCGTCATTATGAATCCCTTACACATCTGCCTGATAACAACAGTCCCAGCAGGAGAGGACTGGTAATACATTTACAACTAGAATCCACACAGATAATAATGGGATTCTACAGTAAGCTGGTCTTGTAGTTAGCATACCTGCGCGGTAAAGCGCTTTAAGGGAGAAATGGAAGATGCCTCTGCGTTTGCGCCATTGGTCAAAAGAGCTGTAAATGCACCAATCTGATTCAAGCAGATTACCTTCGGGATTACATTGACCAGGACTGGGGGTCATTTCCATTTTAATGCCATCAATTCAGGAAATGACTTTACATTTAATTAATTACTTGAAAAATATTAAAAGAATATTATGGGCATATTCCAGACAATTTCCTGAATGAATATGATCGACTGACTAAAATGAAGTGGAACTGACCCCAAATACCCCTGAATTTAGGAAGAGTGTGAGGACAAAAGATACGTACAACAACTTTACAATATCAATAGTGTTACCGTGTTACATCCAGGAAACCACGATACTAAGGTATTACATGAAGGAATCTCTGTATAGCCCACAGCATGTAAAGTATATGAAATATATTATAGATGCCTCCCTCAGAGAGTAAGCAGGAAGGCCCAAAGTTGAGCGCCCTGTGCTCCGCCTGAGTGACAGACCGGGTGGGTGATGAAGGGGCTTCTCCATCACAAGGACGCCTTCCAACGGGGGGGGGGGTTCTCTGGTCGCCGTGGCACTCTGTCACCGTGGCGCTCTCCGGCACCACGGTGCTCTCCCTCACAGAGGCGCGCTCCATCACTGGGGCTCAGCGCTTAATCAGCAGCCGCCGCGGCTTCCCTTTCCCCATCAGTCTGCTGGAGAAATGTCCCATCGATGGGACTGAGCGGCCCCATACTCCAGGAGAGCGATCTCTGACCCAACAAACAGGTGACAGTTTAAAGGATCACAGGAGGGTAGGGGGCGCTTCAAATCCGACAATAAACTTGCCCGTTTCTAAATGGACGCCACCATCCGCGTAACCAGTCGGCGAGAGCGCAGCCGTGCGGCGAGAGCACGCCGTCTAAATACAAGACAAACTTTCCCTCTAGAGCCGAGAATCACTCCTCATCTGCAAGCAAAACATGATGGACTCCGAGATTTGAAAATGTGGACTGTCACAACCACTTCCCATTCAAAAAGTAAATAATTTCAGCCCCGGACAGGGATGCCTGCGTTTGAAAGGGCAGTCAGATTTCATTGATTTTTATCGCGAAACGAGACAGCTTGGAGTAATGAAGTCCTTTAGAATGACCAGGTTCTAAGCTACAGAACTCAACAGCTGCCACATTAAGCCTCGGCTGTATTAAAGGTTTAGCACTGCTACGCTAACGGCCTGGGGGTCTGTCCGTCTGTCTGTCTGCATGGCGCACGTCCCCACTAGACGCCAAGAGGGAGCGTCCTGCTGCTGCCGCCTTACATAAACGCGGTGGGTTCCAGAATCTTCCGAGGCTGCAGTTAGAAACGCTATTCCAGCACCGTCTCAAGATATCTGACCGCGTGAGCCACGCTGAAAATGAAAAAGTATTTCTGGAACGAGGGGGACAGCAGGGGGGTGATAAAAAAAGGACACAAGGAAGGAACCGGGCCGGTGCCCTTGGTTGGCACTCTCGCTTGAGCCGAAATATTATTAGCCCTCTTGTCAGTTTTGTTAATGTACTCATATTTCATCGGTCACTATGCAGACGCACTGTTGGCTCGGAAAACAAGCCGCAAATACACTTTCAGAGGAAATAAAATTCCAGTGATAAATCGGTTTGTTAAGCTGCACAAAAGCATCGGCTCGTTGGCAGGAATCTCCCGTTCCTTCGCCGTTTGTCCTTCGAGACTTGCGAACGTACCCTACAATCTGTCATCGGCCTCTCCCGCTGCAGCTTCTTACCAAATCAAAGTGCTTTTCTTTGTTAGGCACGTCTTATTGGATGATGTCTCTCGTTTGTAATTAGGGTAAGCAGGTTAAACAGGAGCGTAGGGTTAGAAACCGGAGGGAGAGAGAAAATAAAATGAAACCAAATAAAAAGGCAATCGCAGTTATGAGCTGCAAAATGAGAAACGCATTCCTACGCTCAGCAGGCTCTCGTCAATAGGCCCCTGCATCTGAGCTCGACTGCTTTTTACATTGGCCTCGGGAGATGACATCACCAGTGACCGCGTAATACACAAGGAAGACGGAACAGAGCTGGCAGCCCCAGGAACGGTTTGAGTGCAATGAGGTTCATCAGCAGTAAAGGGTTTGTGTGGGATGACTTTTATTGGCTTGGCAGGACCCTCCGCTGCATTCTCTCCTACATCTCTTTTTTACAGTCTGAATGCGAGGAGAAGAGGTTGGTGATTCGGGTGGCCAGCGCCGCGATTACAGGCCGACCGCCTCGAGAAGCTGATCCCGGTGCAGCCCCGCCCGCTGCCTGTAAACCTCTCTCAATCAAGGGCGTGACGGGGAGACCGCCCATCCCAGCGCGGTGCCTCGAAACTGTCCCGCTTAACACTGTCTGCCGATCACATTACCGGGAGATGTGAAGCTCCACCTGGTTTACCGCGCTCTCTGGCGCCTTAAGGGAAAGCCTCGATTACAGTGCCTGAAAATGACCCACACAGAACGGGACGGCCATTAGCGCCAGCGCCAGCGCACTGCGCCAGGAGTCTGTGTTAACCGCCTACCTCCCAGTTCTCTTCCTCTGCAGCGTTCCGGAGCTCAGGGCAGTTGGTACTGCAGTAAAACAGTGGCACAGACGCACGTGGATGATTCAGCATTTCTGGGAGAAGTGGAGAATGGTCTACTCCCCCCCGCCCCCCAAAAAAAAAAAACACATAAAAGAGGCGTATTGAGACGTACCTAAACATCTGTGAAACTGCCGCTAATATGCTAATGGGCGCAGTTTGTCCCTGCGGCATTTCGTGTTTAGCTACAGTAAAGCGAATTTGAAAGGATGCGGGATGACAAAAGAAGCTTCTGGAGCTTAGCGGGGGCTGCAGATGGATCTCGATTAACGTTTATGTGCTACGCCAGGCCGAGGAACTGAAAGGCCCGTCTTTTGGACAATCGGAGGGAGCGGTTGATAGCCTGCGGTTTTTAGGCCCCGTAGCTTCGCGAAACGACGGCGGTCTTTAAAAAACGCATTCCTAAACGCGGGTGGATTTCGGTGAGGAAGCGCTCCAGCTGCGTCTAGGCACCAGGCCCTTAATCAAGCACGCCGTTTAATTGCCGGCTCGGGGGCGGGCCGCTTCCCATTGGTCGACGCGCCCCGGAGATGTCGGAGGCGGAGCCAGAGCCGGCTGAAATTAGCTCCTCGGCGTGAGGCTGAAAGGGCTTTTCACTGCCGTGTCACATGACTTCTAGGCGTCGCCACCGAAGGCATCGGGTGCTCTAAATCGATCTGTCCGGGAGCCAGCCAGCCGGAGCCGGAGCCTACCCCCCCCCCCCCACCCCCACCCCCACCCCCACCCCCACCCCCACCCCCACCTATCCCACCTGCCTCGTCTTTCCAATGTCCCTGCAAACTCCGACGGGAGGAACAAAAGCTAAAATAAATACCTGAGCGGGCCGCGGCCAATTCGGCTGTAAAGGGGGTGACGGGGAGGTGCCCGACAGGGTTGTTTGATCAGGGGCTGGAGAGGAGGAGGGGTTGTTTCAATTACGTGCGGGGAGAGGGAGCGCTGACTTTTCCCACTGCAGCCGTCAATCAGAGCCGGCAGAGCGTGACTGCGGGCCAACTCTCTGCTCTGCTCCCACACCCCTGCGTTCCTGCTCCCTGCTTTTCGGGAGGAACTGAAACCGGTGCGGGAGATGCCCTGTGAGTAACTGATGTGGGAGGGGAGGGCTGCTCCAAACATTCAGCTGCAGATGCAGCACTTATTTGAGGGCTGAAGCATGGAAAGTGTGCAATGCTGCAGGTTTGATTCCTGTGGTTGATCGCTGCTATTGAACCCTTCAGCAAAGTATCTAACTTGGGTTACCTTCAGTAATTAGATGCTACAAACAGATGCATGTGGTACGCTATGTAAGTTTAAAGACTGGCTAGGCCAGGAATTATGGGAAACGCAGTTCTATGATTGATCAACCAAATCAACCACCAGCTATGGCGCACACTCTAGGGGAAGATGGCCGCTTGCCAGAGCTCTCCCATACTTACGGACGCCGCAACGCGAGCCAACTGCCGTTAATGAAGCGCTCTCCAGAGCAGTTTCCAGCATGCAGCATCATTGCCATTATCTCTGCTCTGTAATCTCAGCTATATACATCCCGTGCGCTTTTCATCAATCACGCTCCGCGCTCGCTCAGATATTCCGCAGACGCCTTTAAAACCGTCCGCGCCGGCCGGCGGTGACCTTGCTGGAGGTGGAGAGCAACCGGAGCGGAGATGCTGGAAAAAACGAAGCAACTAACAATTTAGTTCGCTTTCCAACAATAGAAATGCAAAAGTTGGCGGAGAAACGGTCCGGGGTCTCTGAGGGAGCGCGTCAGGGGCAGAGAACCCCGCGGTGCAGAGCACTGATGCTTGAAGGTCAACGGTGTGACTTCCCGCAGACTGATACAAGCGCACCGGCTATCAAGTGCTGCCTGCTGGGGTTCACATCTAATTTGGGGGGGGGTGGTTTGCGGTAGGTGGCCGAGACATGGCTGAGGTTGCTAGGAAACAACCTGTCTAGTGACAAGCTGGGACGCCCTTGGGGGCCCGATGAGCCAACGCAATGACCTCATATGAAAGAGCGACTAGGTCACGCCGGGCCCAACCTGCCAAAGGGCGGAAATGTGGAAAGTCGCCCATCTTGGTTTCGCCGATGATAGCGGCGCCAGCCCCTCCTCCAACGCCTCCCCCATCTGCTGCGAACAGCTTGGGAACGAGACGCGTTTCCGGCCCTGTCGAACGCCGACAAGTCCGAGCGCAAACATCGCCCCGCGTGGCGCTATTCCGGTAATTTCTCACTTGCCGGCGAGTTGAGTTTGCGCACTGCAGGGGCGGGGCCAGTAGGGGCGGATCCCCTTCTGCACCAATGAGAGAGCTGACTCTCTCTCTCTCTCTGTGTTTGTTTTCACTGTATTTACTGGATTCTTATTTCCCCGCCCTTTTCTGAACTTAATCATTTACGAGCAGAGCTTTCATTGTGGGGGAGGTGGGGGATTGCAAGTTTCTTAATGAGAATGTTACGTGTTATATTCAGAGTTTACACAGCACTTTTGGCTTTTTTTTAGCTAAAGCGATTCAGCTTTATATTTTTGTAGGTTATGCATTTGTCCCTCAAAGTGGGGTGATGCAAAGGGTTTTACGATGTTTAACATATGCACTTCCAAGGCAGAACCAAATCCCGTGAAAGCACAGTGACACTGTGGATCACACCAGGTTGTTTGGCTGTGGTGATTCCCAGGCCTGTAGGGGCCGTGTTCTTGAGGGCTTGTTAGCTTGTTAGCCCGTTAGCCTGTGTGCAGTTAAGGGGCCATATGGCTCAGCGGCTGGGAGATAGCCAGGCACTCTGCCCCCCTCCCTCCACAGTGCCCTGTTCAGTCAGCATCGGGCGAGCGAGCGACTCCTACACACTTAGTGCGCTAGCGTCGTCTCCTTCCCTGCCCAATCGACAGATCTGCGGATTCGTGGGTGAGGCAGAGGGACAGAACCGTATGTGTGTGTGTGTGTGTGTGTACATGCCCCCTCTCTGTTTCTCTCTCAAACATACACATGTATGCAGAAACAAACACGCATATACAAACACATACTCTCTCTCTCTCTCTCTCTCTCTCTCTCTCTCTCTCTCTCTCTCTCTCTCTCTCTCTCTCTCTCTCTCTCTCTCTCTCTCTCTCTCTCTCTCTCTCTCTCTCTCTCTCTCTCTCTCTCACACTCACACTCACACACACACACACACACACACACACACACACATCGACAGCTGAATTTATGGCTCTGTCTTTCTTGCTTAAAACAATTCGCTTTGCTATGATTACCAATTTTATAGTACAGAAGCGATTCCACAACAGCCCTGCGCTTCAAAGAACGGATACATGAGGAGTAGAAAACTACAGGTAGGGGGCGGAGAAAGGGATGCAGAACTAAATCAATGAATTCACAGAAGACATTTGTATTCATAGGACTCCAGAGGCTGCAGGCAGTTCGCCAATTTTGAACGCTGATGGGAGCCGACACCTCGTTTCTCAACGTACACATTTTTAACTCCTATTTTAATAGAATTACAAAAAACTAAGGAAAACACATGGCAAACAGGGAATCGCAACAAATCTGCAGTCCTGCATCCTACATGCCTGTCCACTATGGGTGTGACTGCGGGAACAGTACAGCAAAAAAAAAGAATAAAGAAATGGCAACAAATCACTGACGCGTTCTTTCAGATGACGCAGATTCCCAAGGCCGGGCTCAAGGCTAGAATGCACGTCCTACACCGGCTCAACTGGAGTCCCGTTCTTCAAATCGCAGCCTTCCTCCGTCAAAGACTGCAGCATCTAATCTGTATTCTCCCCCGGCCTTTACGGCGGCATCAGTCTCCTACCGGCGTTTCCATTACGATCGGGCACTGCATTGCTTTCCATCTTTTATATTTACGCCCAGAGGGGCCAGGCCAGAGATGAGATGGAGAGCGTTGCGCTCGCACCTGCCTAATTTCGCCGCCCCAACTTTTCGGCTCTCGCCAACGTCTTTCCGGGAAGGGCGACCCCCGTCGCCCCCGCGGAGACGCGGCTTAGTCTGAGGCCGGGTGATAATAATCAGTTTGCCCCCACGTGTGGGGCTACCCCATTGGCCGTGTACTTTTAACTACGACAGGGTACGGACTGGTAACATGCGTTTCTCTCATAACAATAGAGAACATGCTCATATCCTCTTAAGACCTGGGAATTAATTTTTGTTCATCTATGATGTCACGCGATCTCCGACTGTGGTTCATATTGCATTTGTACAAGGGAGGCGGGGCTAGGAATGCAGGAGACTGACAGGCCATCAAGCGAATTGCCTCACAATGCAATGGGCTTCATTGGGACACCTCATTGCAGCATTACACAATCAGTTTGCTGTAATTCAGTGTTGCAGGGGAGTTGTGGAATGAACAATTCAAGGGCCGACAGCCTCCCAGAAGGCCAGAGTGAATAGATCAATACTAATTGGATCTGTTTCAAGACCGACGGTAAAAAAAGGACACTGTGGCGTCTGTATTTCCGAAAAACGAACACCGCGGCGACAGGGGATGTCCGCCGCCGTGAGCACCTCGTGGCACAGCTCAACTTTCGGGCTCAACGTCTTCATTCTTGCCTCCCTGAGAGCCCCGAATGGGTTTTACTCGTTTTTTTTACCGGCCTGTTTAATGAGGCAGGATAGAATATCTCTGCGGGGGTGGAGGGGGGGGGGGGCTGTTACAGAGCTGGTGAGGGGGAGGGTAGCATTGATGATGTAGCTCTTCAGCGGAATGGCATTTCTGGAATCGGGTGCAGAGACTGGACACTGGTTCAAAGGGGCTGCCAGAACGAGACACTGACACCAGAGACAATCGGAGAGGTTGCATGTGCGTGTGTGTGCGTGTGCATGTGTGTGTGCGTGCGTGGATTGCACTCCAGGACACAGGGAAAATGTCAAATGCTTAACAGGACCCTTCAATAAATTATTCTGGTTTCCTTTCTCTTCGTCTCATCTGTAAAGGTTCAAAGACAGGACACTGTATCTGCATTTATGAATTGATATATGGTGGCATTCTTGTGTTACTGTCCATAAATCATCATGATTATGAGATGCACACGGCAATATAAATGATGTTTGACCTTAAAAATTCAAAAGAGCACGAGTTCCTGAAAATGCAGGAAGTCAAATTTTTAGGACGATTTTTGGCAGCTTTTTCAAGCCCGCATCCAAGGCCAATTATGGTACCCCTTCATTTCAGGCTTTTAAACCAGGCTTCAAAGGGCAAAACTTCAATCTAATTCATGACTAGGAGGCTGATTATACCATTCTGGGACTTTGAAATGTGCCTGCAATTTGTTTACCAGATAACATGCAGGGTGTTTTTGCCCCAGTGCATGCTGGTCCACATAGGCACCCAGACAGTGAGGACTGAGCTGGAGGAAGGCTGAAATGCACACTCCTGACCTGGATAAGAGCATCAAATATTCTGTACAAATTGACACACACACGCACACAGAAATAGAGAAAAACACAAAGAGAGTATCAATACAAAAGTAACGGCACTGTTCTGCAACACTTCTAAGAGGTACTTTGTGTCCTTGAACAGACTATCCTCCCCATGATCCTCAGCAAAATCATTTGCATATCAGAATAGAGAGCCAGTTTGGCCTCTTGCCAAAAACGGCAACAAAATATTCCACCATTCGGTCTGGGGAAAAAAAAAAGAAAAAAAAGAAACCTGGAGCAAAACAGAAAGTTTGCATTTTGAATGTCAGGACAGACGCATTTTGAGGCCCGGACACAGACGGAATTCACACACGAGTCCAGGATTGTTACAAGTGATCTGTATTCGCAGAGGGGTCAGAAGAGACCCCCGGGTTTATCGTGCCCTGATACCGGTAATCCGCTTGGTCATTATCAGCGCTGAGTACCTGTGCTCCCGGGCACTGAATAGGTGCGTGAAGCGCTTAGCAAGTCGCCGAGCGAGAGGGGGTGAGCAGTGGGGGGGCGGGGGTTAGGACGACAGACTCCAGTGGGCCGGACACAGGCCCTAAGCTTGCGTCGTGGCCGCCGGCGGTGATCTCGCCATGCACCGGAGCGGGGGCGGGCGTTTCGGCGCTCGCCGTCCCGGTGTTCCGCCGTGAACTTTCACCGCCTGACACGTGAAGCCCCCCTTCGCCGACCTTGCTCCCAGAATAGCGGTGGCGGGGATGGGGCCCTTTGTTAATGTCCACACCCGCTCGGGAGCGCTCGGAGCCGCAAGAGCGAAAGCGTCTGTTGATCTGTGGCTGGTTGATTTACCGCGCGCCGCGCGATTCATTACGATAGAAATGACAGCGCTCTTACGGAACTTTCACTGTGCCGCAAATTTAACGAGTGGATGTGCATCCGTCAGCACATTCAGTGCCGGAGTTTCGTACTTCACTCTGAGGGACTAACAAGACGCTGCATTGTTTTGGGCTTTACTGCAGTACGAGAGACTGACCAGCAATGGCGTTTGGTTGAGATCATGACTCGTTCTGTGCGTGTGCGGGTGTGTGCGCGTGTGCATGCACGTGTGATGTTTTTTGTGTGTGTGTGTGCGTACACGCGTGATTTGTTTTTGTGTGCGTACACGCGGGATTTGTTTTTGTGTGTGTACACGCGTGATTTGTTTTTGTGTGTGTGTGTACGTGCGTGATTTGTTTTTGTGTGTGTGTGTGTCTAAATGTGTACATGCGTGTGTGTGTGGCTTTGGCCTTGATACTTTCTGATTTCTGCTCACCAGGCTGAAAAATTATTTTTCTGCCTTGAAAGCAAGACACTTTAATACAGCATTCCTTCATTCATTGTGTGGGTCTGTGCAGGAGCTTACTTACAATAAGGTGTACTGGGCACCCACACCCCTCCCCACACACACACGCACCACGCACACACACACACAGATGTGTCTGTCAATAGGTCAAGGGTGTCGATACGGACTGCAAGGTTCAGCCCTAATTATGCGTCTCTAAATTACATCCCAAGGGCCTTCCATTCCCTCACATGAAAAGCCTTGCGTTCTGTAAGCCCACCACATGCACATCTCTCTTCCAAGCAGCCATGGTTGAATTACTATTGTGAACAGACCGGTTTGAGCCTCGTGTGCCCACTGACTACATACTGATCCCAGTACAGCAGTGAGCTGGCGTTATGTCTGGAGGTTCTCGTTTATAGTTAATGAGCTCTGTCATGTGACGGGGCCATCTGGACACTGATCCCAGAACAGTCGCTCTTCAGCCAGGACTCAAAAAGGCAATTTTTCTACTGGGGGGTTATGAGCGAATGACAGATTGCTTTTAATTAAGCATTTATAGTGAAACCATGTAGGGACTGGAATTTATTTAGTTTTCTTAAATTAAATATTGATGGACCCTAATGGAGTGAAAAGAGCGTGACGCCCATTTTTGTGGATTGATTCCGTTATTTTATTGTTTATATTTAATTATTTTTTATCCGCTTGTTTAATCTACTCCTGCGGGGTCTGATATGACACATGGAGAGACTTGTGTTGGGATCATATGGAATATGTCAGGTGAGGCTTTCCCAGTTGTTCCCTTCAAATCCCCATCAAAAATCAAAACGGAACTGCATCGGCGGGTCATGGAAGACGCTGAAGTCAGCTCGGCGTCTTTGTTTGGGGAAACGCTTTACTCAGAGTGCAGACGGCATGCTGCGTGAGTCTAACCCCTGCAAGCTCCGCCCGCAACCGTGCGGGAGGTCAGGGTTAACTTGCGGTCAGTAAAAACTGGACTTTGGGGTCTGGGGCCGGTCTGAGGGGGTCACAGCTGGCACCCCCCAGAGCCGCTCTGGCCCGCTCGCCGCTCTAACGTCATCTGAAGTCCGGCCAGCAGCTCAGCTGAGACGGTTATATATAGAGCTTGTCCTGGGACAGGAATGGGACCGGGGGGGGCTCTTCTAGGGGGCTGCATTCGTACCCCTGCCCCTGAATGTCCAAACTTTATTTAAACAACCTTCGAAGAGACCAATCAAATGCCACTTGTGTCTTTCTGCTATAAGCTGAAATAATAAGTTATTATTTTGGAAACGGTGCGTGTGTGTGAGTGTATGTGTGTGTGCGTGTGTGTGGAGGGGGTTGATGTAAAAAGAGACCCTGTCCACAAACGCTACCAGCGCAGATTGGGGTTAGTCAGGGTTAAGGCTGGGGTTAGTTTTCAGGTCACGGACATGCGACAGGAGTTCTTTTCCAGAAGGATCTGGCAGCCCTGCAGCCCTGCACTTCACAGACAGCTGAAGGACGCAGACACGGCGACGCACGGGGCCCATCAGCTGACGGCTGGCAGGATCTCACACCGGGGGCCGGGGGGCAGCAGAGCCGCGCGCGGCTCCCCCCTGCCCCCTGCCCCCCGCCCCCCGCCCCCCGCCCTCGGCATGCCTGCCGTTGTGGGCATGGCGGGAGAGAGCGTTCGAGCATTCTGCATGGCAGCGCCATTCCATTCACCTCATGACCCCACCCTGATAAAATGTCCTCCTTTTATGTCCATGCTTACAAGGCAAATAAAATCTCATCTGAATCAACAGCAGCAGAGCGTGCGTATTTAACCCCGTGGGGCAGGGGGGGGGGGCGAGGCTCAGCGGCTGCTTTAAATATCACTGGCAGGTCCTCTGGTCTGTCTATTTATTTGACAGTAATTGAGTTTGAAAGCCCTGCAGTTTTGAGCCCGGGGGACATATATCCCAGAATGCACCCTGTGATCGCCATGGAGAAAAGGTTTAAGGGGAGGCCGGGCCTGGTTTGGGAGGAGACTCTAATCTCTCCTAGGAGAGAGGAGTAATGAAAATGTAAAAACAAAGTAAGTGTGGGTTCTGACAGGCATCTGTGATGCAGCTGAACGGTGCAGCACAGTTAAATATATATTTATATTTATGCACACTAGCTCTGATCCTCCAACCCCGTGCAACTCAATGTGCTGCTGGTGCCACCATTTCCACTCATTGGAAATATGCTTTTTGTTTTAATACCGTCTTCAAAAGGACAGAATCATCTCCAATGAAACTTATTTTTCACGCACTTTAAATATTTTTAATAAGGTTTTATTTATCTGCTTTAAAGCATTTTAATTTCCACCAAATTCTCTCTCTGCGTGAGAGAGAATGAAATGTTCAGGTTGGGTTCTTTGATCAATGACTATTAATTTCTTACAAAACCCAAGAAACATTCCCATTAAAATTCTCCAGGCTTACTTACGGAAAATGAACTAATTTCCTATACATCGCAAGGTTATTTTAGATTATTTTAATGCTCCTTTTTCTGAGAAGGATCAGTCCATAAACAAAAGAATGGAGAAACTCCTCCAGTGAAGTTCCCGCCCTTTTTTTAACCACACACCCTGGCTGGGTCACAAACCTAAAACCTTCTGCCTACGATATCCCTGCCCAAATAAGGCCCTCCCCCGGAGACCTGAATCCGCTCCAGCCAGCAGGTCATGTGATCTCGAGAGCGTTTAACCCTTTGCTGTAAGCGCCTTAATTAATTAATTAATAAAATAGTGGGATAAATGAAACCGTATCTGCGGCCTGGGCCGCGGGTTTACACCGCTGTAAGCCTTGGCTAACTCAATAGGATGACAGGAGTCATGGCAACACACCTTACGCCTGCTAGCTGTGCAGGGTAATCTCACAGCCCTCTCTCTAAAGACTTTATGCTAATTTATGCAACAACAAAAAAACCCCCAGTAATGAATCATATTGTGTGTGCATATATACATACATATATAGACACACAGATGATGGAAAAACCAAAGAAATATTGCACTGATACAGTCGCCATGGATACTACCTGAATGCATACATATATAGAGGTGTTGATGCCGGATTAATGAATGGACAGGAACTGACTCATTTCACCCATGAAAAAAGCAGAGCAAGCAGACAGAATCGCTCCAGCGCGCATACAGCTGTCCCGGGTATGACACAGGGGAGATGCAGAACCCCTCCTTAAAAATGCTTTCCCTGTTCCGTTCCCCGCATGCCGGGTCCTATTGTAAAACACACGCTGCGACAGTCTGAAAAACGTGCGGGGCGGGAAGTTGCCAGGGCAGCAAAGGGGTCGCTGACGGGACCCCCGTTGTAAAGGTGGCGAGGACACGGCGCTGAGGAACGGGAAGGGCTGGGCCAGCGCGTTATTCTAGTTTCCTCACCAGATCACACCGAAACGCCGCCCGGTAGTTTCCAGACAGACCTTAAAAACGGAGAAACTGACGGGAACGTGCGGCGCAGTTCCTCTGCCACGGTACTTTCTTAGCTGCGGCCCAGCTAACACAATTAGGTCCCCGGGACGTCCCCTGAACATCTTTTTGTAGGGTTTTCTAAATGTTACGTGGACATCACAGAGAACGTTCCCAGGACTTTCTAGTAACGTCCCCCAGACATTCATTACATTACATTATCTTGTAACCAGTGACAGACGTTGCAGGAACGTCCCTGACTGTCGCATGAACGTTATGAGCGCAACGTCATATCATAACCTGATCGGGACGTTGCTTTAACGTCCCCGAAAAATGTTTATTAAATGTCATATTGTAACCAAACAGTGGCCTTCCTAGGACTTTAATAACATCCTAGTAATGTTTGTAGAACATTTGTAGTCGCATCATAACTTTGAGAGGACTAAAAGAGGACGTTCCTGGGACGTTCACTGTTTGCTGGGGGGTCCTTCTCTACGTGTTACCCTCTCTGCTTTCCCCCTGCATGAAAAAGCTAAAAAGAAATTAAACAGCAAAAGAGGGTGGGACTGTCAGCTCTCCTTTGGTGGAAAAAAACAACAAAAATTTTGAGATAAAAAAAAAAAAAAAAATAGGTTTGGCCCGGTTTTATGTGGCAAACCAACCTTTACCAGCCTTCACAAATGAGATACACCCTCGCCATGTAAAGCTCTGCTCTCCCTCACACCCTTGCCGTGTAAAGCTTCCCCGACGGCGAAGGACGGGCGCGGTGCTCTCCTCGTCCGACCCTCCCTGCCCCGCCCCGCCCCGCGGAGATGATCGCGTTATTCTTCTCTCGCTGCCTCGTCGTCTCCTCCGAGAGGGCGGAGAAGCTGGAACCTCGCCGCGCTGATAAGAGAGCCGCCGTTGCCTAGGTGCCGTCCTGACCTTGCGTTATCTGCACGGTTAGTTTCCAGGGGCTTTTTTTCTTTAGGGTCGTGCGCTGCATCGTAACTCGTTATCCCAGCTTTGCCTGCTCCCGCGATAAAGCGCAAACACAAAAGAGTTGAAAAACCCCGACGTTTTAATACCCCCGCGCGGGCGCATGCAAGTCTCCTGCAGAGATACCGCACTCGTAAATCCACCCCGCGGATACCGCCGGTGCGGATTAACCCCCTGTAATCTAATTATTAATTAGCCTTTCGAGCCGGAAGCGCTTTAACGATAATAACAAACTAGAGCATCTTTCATTTCAATTAACCATTTTGTTTTTTCAACCCATGGATCCCATAGACTCGCCAGATGCACCGCTCCTGTGTTTCCCGTTTGGTAACTACGGGAACGCCAGGAGTATCAGGTGCTAAATTACAGCACAGCGTGTCCATGCAGCTTTGTCCTTCGGCCCATAAAGAATTTGCAGAAGATGAACAGAATGAATGGAATGTTCCATCCTCAGTTGTGAGGCAAAAGAATGTTCAGGGTTAAGAACAGTTTTATCGGGCGGGTCTGTAGCAGGTGGGACTTGCCGTCTTGAGTCACTTCCCTGGACCAATTGGCCGGAGCAGCTGCTATGCAGTAGAGCACCCAATCAGGCGGAGGCTTAGCTACCCTGTTGACCGAGGCCCTCCCTCCGTAGTCAACACAACTGCACGTCCAATCAAAGCGGAGCTCCTGACTGAAAATCATCTGAGGCACAGATTCAGCCTGTTCCATGGCATTTACAAATTAGTCTAATAACAGTACACTGGATATATTACTTACATCCCCGCTCTGAGCAAAATAAGATCTTATCATAATTTCATCAACTTCATCAGGACACAAGCTGTGCAAAAACCAGGCAAATAAATAAAATAAAAAATTTAAATAAAAGAACTCCCACCTCCACATAGCAAAGCAGGCTTGATTTTTATTACTCTGTGTAGGCTGCTTGTTATCCTGAAAGAGCTGTGAGAAACAATTAATAAACAACATGCACTTCAATACAAAATAAACTCAACTAAATCAAAAGATTAAAAAGTGCCTATAATTTTCTCTCATTCCCTCCAGTGATACAGTAGTGATATATACCGTGCCACATTATTATTCTATTTATATTTTATCCCAATACACATGGAAATTATTCTCATGTCATCACATAGCAAGCCTGTCGCCCTCTCTGCAAGCTCAATGGCGCATTTTGAGGCTGGCGTAAGCTACACATGCTGCAGATAAGATTAAACGCAGCTGAAATTACACACCAAGGCAGCCGAGCCCGGGGCAGATTAGCGAGCATCACGACTGGCGTTCCCGTCACGCGCAGCGAGCGAAACGTACAGAAACGGTCCCGGGGACGCAGAATTCGCACGGGGATTACAGAGCGCCGCGGCGTTCGCCCCGGGGAGTGGGGGGGGGGGGGGGGGGGGGGCACGGGCATCTGCCGCGATTCGGGGCGAACCGCGAAGCGAGAGAAGGTTGGGCGGCGAGCGGGGACCTGGAAGCGAATCAGTGTTTCAAATCTTTGGTGCGAGGACGTTATTAACTTTATGCAATCGTTTCATGTGCCACCCCCCCCCCATCTGTCCCGTCTCTGTGGGCGAGAGGGAACCTGTTTAGCTGTGTGACTGTCGGAGGTTTCTCATAGAACCTGGTGGGGCTGGTGTGTGTGTGTGAGTCTGTGTGTGTGTTTGTGTAGGGGTGTGTGTGTGTATGTCTGGTGTGTGTGTGTGTGTGTGTCTATGTGTGTCCATATGTGTGTATGTCTAGGTGTGTGTGTGTGTGTGTATGTTATGTCTGTGTGTGTATATATGCGCGTGCGTATGTGTGTGTGTATATATGTGCGTGCGTATGTCTGTGTGTGTGTGTGTGTGTGTGTGTGTGTGTGTAGAGGTGTGGGAACTGTGTCCAAATAAATAGTAAAATGACATAGAGGGAGGGCTGAGTGCTGGGCATGCACTCATTACACAGAGAGAATTGGTATTGGTATAAAAAAAAGGAAAAAAAGAGAAATTATGCAAATGGCCGGTCCTGCGGGTGCTGGTGAGGCGCGCTGGCGTTTCAGCAGCTGGGTGACGGCACGGCGGGCGGTGTGTAAAAGCTTGTAAAAGCCCGAGCGAGCGGCAGGGGCTCGTCGTGTCATTTTGGGTCTCCCGTCGGGAGAGGATAGATCCTGCGGCGGGATGCGGACTCGCGGCCGGGCTCCCGGGGCGCCGGGAATTGACTGGGAATGAATGATCCCAAACTTTTACAATCCCCGTCTTACACTTAACTCACTTAAGACACAGAGTACATCCTCTGTGACACTATCCCCCACCGCCCCACCATCAAAGCCTATAGCCTATAGCCCAACATATGCTCACATAAATAAATCTGTTTTAAATTCTACAGACGTAAGAGTATGTTGTAAGGCAGGCGCAGTATTGACTATGGTAGGTGTGCGTGGAAGGGGGCACTTTTATAGCGTTTATTTCCTCCCGTTTCACAACCCTCCTGGGTGGATCTCTGAACCTTCAGCCAGAGAGTGCAGGCCCCTCCCAGCCCCCCTCCCACCCAGGGCATGGATAGATTACAGAGCCCGATCGATGAAGGGGGGAGACTGCTTTACGGCTCAGTCCACAGGGCCTGGCGCTGCCCGCTTCCTTTAACCGGCGCCAGCCCTCCTGAGGCCTTCTGTTGTCTCCCTCCTACCCTCTTCCTCCCCACGCTTACGTCGCGCTCGAACCCCGGCTCCTGGAGGATGGGCCGGCAGCGACGCGAGGGGGGGGGGGTCCGGAGAACGAGCGTTTGGGAGCGCCGCGGGCGTGCGCGAGAGGAGGCGGTGCTCTGTTCGGTGCGCGCCGGCCGTGTGGTTCTGAGGCTAATCCCTTCAGGAGGGCCAGGCAGGGGACCAATTTCATTCCAGGAGTCTTTCCCTGGGATAGGACCCTAACTATAAGCCCGCCCACAATTTTATTATTCTATTCAATCATTCTAATTCTATTAGAATCTGCAGCAGTGGTTCTCAAATTCGGTCCTGGGGGACCCCCGTGTATGCTGGTTTTTCCTTCCAACCACAATTGCAATACCAGAATTTTAACAAGCTGTTCATTTTTCTTAATTACACTTTTCATGTTCTGAGGGATTATTTACACTGTTAAGCCACATTATGTCAGAAATAGATATGTATGCCTTGAAGAATAAAAACCCCATATTCACATTGTGCTACATTGAAAATTATTACATAAAGAGGTAAAAAAAAAAAGAAAAAAAAAAGACTGAGGTGAATGAATGAAGTGAGGACACCTGGCCCCTAAGACTAACCGCTTGGTAGATAATAAAACAAATTCAAGGCAAATCAAATGATAACGAGCCAAACCTGCATTACGTTAACAAGTTTAAGGAAAAAATTATGAAAGAACACGTGTGAACACATGTTGTATATTCAAAACCCTTAACTGAGCAAGAGATTGAGCAAGAGATTGAGCAAGGCTGTAAGAAAAACCAGCGTACACAAAGGTCCCCCAAGACCGAGTTTGAGAATCACTGACCTAAAGGGAGAAATTACAATATCGCAGCATCTGTCTATGGGAGTATCCCTTGGGTCAGGGAGCCATTTTGGATCTCTGACATCAGCAGGCAGCACCCGTATGGCCCGGAAATAGATGCACGATTATAAAACCCCATCAAATATAAGCCATTGGAGTTTTATAAGTCATTCAAATCGCTGTCCTTGATTGGACAGCTCCTGTTCACATATAAAATAAAAGCAGCAGGTACAGCCTTGGTATGCAAAGCATGAAGAGCATGAACTTTAAGTGAGAAGAACATTAATTCCCTCTGTCCTAACATGACCCCCACGCTAGCATTGCGCCAGACATAATTGCTCCGTCATCACGGAGACAGCAACGCTACACTACACAGCTCCCACTTCAACCGAGTAAGCCGTTACATGTTTTCCACTCAATTATACCAACATGCAATTATGGCGTTTTAGTTAAGCGGGCAATCTGGGACGAGAGCTTGCACACTTCAGCATGAGAGATCTTTAAAAATGAATGGCGCCCTACTACGGAAAGCGCATACAAATTTAAATTGCAAAGAGCAGCAATCAAAGATTAATCTCACGTCGCGCTTTTGCTTTCAGTACAGAGATTGTAGAGCAGCTGAAGACCAGCCTGACCCTCCCAGATCACAGACGTTTCCACGGCGCCCTTGACCTAGAAGGACCTCCACAGGAAAACAAATACGTACGCAAAATAATAAAAATTTTTTTTTTGCAAAAAAGGTCTTTTGGGGTTCTGCTGCTTGGAAGATGTGTTCATAGAGAATGTGGCTGTTCTCCAGAGTCCCAACGGTTTCATCAGTTGGGGAGAATCGCACCCCCGCCCCCCCCAAATAAAAGGCATGAAAGTGCAAATCCAGGCCAAATCTGCTGTGGTAAGGAGAGAGGAGAGAAAGCTGCTCCTCTAATGAAGGTTTCGTGGGCTGTGCCCTATCCCCCCCCCCCCCCCCCCCCCCACATCCGCGCCCCAAATCTCATTACAACCCCAAGCCCAATCAGATAAAAGTTTTTTCCCCTCCTTTATTTTTCCTGAAAAATAAACAAAAGCAGTTCTTATTTTCCTTTCTGTACGGCGCACCGGATACGGTCAGGAAATTCCCAGGGCGCTCGTTTTCCTCTGTGGGTGGGAGCGACGAAACGGCGGTTCATTCCTAAGCGCTGGTATCCCCCCCCGCCCACTCCTCGATGGCGATATATTAGAATGGCTCCACCGCTTGATTAGAAAGCAGCCACGGCCGGTACCCGTCGGGCAAGATTTATTAACGTTCGCCCAGACGACGATTCATTCCTTTCTATCGTTAATTCATCCCAGGGTATTTAAATAAATTTATAGGATGAGCCCAACGGGATCCGCACTTATAAAACATGTAAAAATCGTTAGGCGGGAAAAGCTCTCCTACTTTTGGGGAACGGTGCCGCATGCTTTTCGCGAGCGTGGTCATTTCCGCGGTTTTACCACCGGAGTCGATACATTATTAATAACCTCATTACTGGTCTTGGGCCTCCATCTTTTGTCATGCTCATCAAAACACTTGTCGGGCATTTCCCAGACAGGGAATTCTGTGGGAAGATAACCCTGAGGGAGGCGACCGAGATGGCCGGAAGCTTGTTCGTTTTCCTCGGTGGCGTGGCGTCGCCCGTTCCGAACGGCGTGCAGAGCAACTGGCTACGGCCTGCGAATTAGAACACAGACGCAGGGGCCTGAGGGAGCCGGCCCTCTCTCTCGCTGCCCTGGATTAAACCTGTCAAGCTGGGAGCCGCCTAACTGGCATCATATCTAAAGCTGCCTGCCGGAGCTGGCGTGCGCCGAACGTGTCGTTCCGCGCTCCCCGTTTAGACGCGATTGTTTTCCTCCGTTTCTTTTTCCAACTGCAGATTCACAGTACGCCCACTTCAAGCGTTCATGTCAACAAATTAGCTCACGGGTGGTTCTCTAGTCAGACGTTTAATAGAATAAAACGAGCCAGAGGCAGAGTATTTTGTTGAGGAAAATAAAAAACCAACGCTTGATGTGATCATTTAAAAAAAATGCTATTATTCCATTATTAAGACCATCCATAACTGAGACCTTACGGTAACCCTCATAACAATACATGATATTTATGAAGCCCCTTTTCCCTCCCATCTCAAATGGCAGATAATCGCAAAATGTTGACCCGTGTGATCTTTAATAACAAAATAAAGGAACTCTCGCAAATACGCAGAGAGCATCGTGTGTGAGCGAGCACGCGCGCCTGCACGTTATTAACCAAGGGCACAAACGCTTCGCCCTGTCTACACACGAACAACCTCTCAAGTACTCATTTAAACAGTTCCCGCGTTAAGTCGGCAAAGCCCTCCTCTTGCTGAGCGGGCCATAATTCCTCACGCCACCGAGCCCCAAAATAAACACGAGCGGCCCGATTATCCGTGCCCTCTGGGCGCGCGCTCACCTCGGACGTTAATTAAGGCGGCCTGTAAAAAATAATTTGGCGGGCGTGTGCGCCGGGCTCCGGAAAGCAGAGGCATTAAAGGCTGCCTCTGAATAATGCATGCGCGGTGCAGGAAGTGAGAGGAGCGCGGCTGAGAGGAGCACAGCCCGGCTTTTATCTCCCCCCCCAGCGGTCTGCTGCAGGGTTTCTAGGAAAAAAAAAACAAAAAAAAGAAAGAAAAGGGGAAAAAGAAAGAAAAGGGAAAAAAAGGGAAAAAAAAATAAAAAATAACAAATGCGAGGAAGGGATCTGCAAAGCATCCTGCGATGAGGGGGGGGGGGGGATTCTGAGAGGCCCGTGGAAACGCTCGGCCTTCTCCTTGCTCCCCGCCCGCAGACTGGGAAGCGATGAAAGGGAAGCCGTGGTGAGGTACCCTCTCCTGGGCTCTCCAGGGAGAATGGCCGCTTTCGGCCATTGAGGGGTTCGGTGGGGGTGCGACCCTGGCCGAGAGGAACCCTGGCCGAGAGGAACCCTGCCCGAGAGGAACCCTGCCCGAGAGGAACCCTGGCCGAGAGGAACCCTGGCCGAGAGGAACCCTGCCCGAGAGGAACCCTGGCAGAGAGGAACCCTGGCCGAGAGGAACCCTGGCCGAGAGGAACCCTGCCCGAGAGGAACCCGGGCCGAGAGGAACCCTGGCCGAGAGGAACCCTGGCCGAGAGGAACCCTGCCCGAGAGGAACCCTGGCAGAGAGGAACCCTGGCCGAGAGGAACCCTGCCCGAGAGGAACCCGGGCCGAGAGGAACCCTGCCCGAGAGGAACCCTGGCCGAGAGGAACCCTGCCCGAGAGGAACCCTGCCCGAGAGGAACCCGGGCCGAGAGGAACCCTGGCCGAGAGGAACCCTGGCTGAGAGGGCTGATTGCATGGCCACACAGCTGTGCTGAACCTCACCTCTGCAGATTATCAATATGTCGCATTCGAAATGACTGTATTGCTGAGGAACTGCTCTCGGTTGTGAAGTTCCATTTGGATGGTCCGGGAGACCAGGAGTCCCCAACCACCCACCCACCCCGTCTCTCAACGCCTGTTCAGATGCTACCGTGTACCGCCACTGTGTGTGTGTGTGTGTGTGTGTGTGTGTGTGTGCGTGTGCGTGCGTGTGTGTGCATATGTGCGTCTCCAGTGTTTATGCTTATTTACAGTCTGTCCAATTTTGCAATCTGTGTGAGAATCATTACGCATATTCAAATAAACATTGAACAGATGAAAAAATCTAACAAATTCCTGACATCAACGAAAGCTGTTTAACTGTGGTCTCTAAAACATGCGTATGTGTGCGTGCGCGCATGCGTTGGTGTGATGTACCGATCGATGGAGGGCAGTTCACTGAGACGGTCCACTGATAGGATCCTCTATCAGCGAATCAAACAACACGCATTCAAAGATCTAAAATGCTAAATTGTTACAAGGGAGAAAATGTAAATTTCACGACTTCATTACGCAACAGGCGGCCGCTGTACTGAATGTTTGTCAGAAATAATAAATGTTAACTGCGCAAACACCCCCAGGGCAACTGCTGCTCCCTCGCTGACTCAGTGCTCATGCATGCGCACGCCGCTGAAATTCACACGCGTGTGAGCTCCACATACCACACGCCAAGGCTCATTGGGCCGCTGGGACCCCAGCCCTCCCTACCTCTAGCCCTTTCGATTGCAATTACTGGCCGATCTGCACGGGCGAACCGGCGTCCCGACGGCTCCGCCCACGCGCCGGACCCCCTGCGGCTCTGCGGTCCGTTTCCGCGCGAGCGCCCATTGGGGGCAATCCATAAACAAGCAGCCCCTCCCCTAACGGCTTAAGACCCAGCGCTATAAGAGCATGTCCGTTCTGCCGCATTGGCGGATCGTCTCGCGCCCTGCTGCGTTTCAGCGGAAAAACCACCCCCCTTTGACCTTTCTCTGCGCCGCTATTAAGGCAGATTCAAACGCTAAGGGGAACGGGGGTCCTCGACAGGCGGCTCCCCTTTAAAACAGTCAGGACTGAATCCGGCGGGTTTCACCGATGCCTGAGCAGATGTAAAGGTTGAAAACTGATACCAGCACAATGAGTGAAATCGTTCGCCAACAGAACAATCGCAAAAAATAATCACATATCCAGGACTCAAAGCGTACATATGCACATGCATGCCAGGTTTAACAAGCCCAATAAATAACTAGGTCTTCAGCACTGCAAAGGAGCGTCAGAGTGAACTAGACAGCGCAGTAGAAGTGTGTTACGCGTCAGCCGGTCGGTAATAAAACCAGCAAACTCAAACAAGCCCAGCTGTTCGAGCGTTTGATTTGGTCCCTCGGGGGGTTTTTTTCGGGGTTCCTGTCGCTGATTCCTCTCTCCGGTCCCCCGTGTTCTTCAGACTCCATTTATTCTCAGTTTGTTCATCAAGCACCTCCCTGCTTGTGAAGAATCCCCCTCAACAAGACGTCAGGAGACGCTCCCAAAACCCCACCTGCGGTAGAATTCGACAGGGTCATCGGTTAGTTATCGGCCCCGTTTTCCGATGCACCATCGTACCTGCGCGCCACATCGTGCCGCGACTAAGCGCGCGGCGGAGAACTCGCTGGGGAAGGCAATCGCGATCGTGCCGCATAATTTAAATTCCCGGCCGCGGTAAACAACTCCGGCGCCCCCAACCTCAGGTGTGTACAACACCGCCCAGGAAAGTCACCAGCGAGTAGAGATTTGGATCAATAACATTCAATCTTACTATTTACTCCCATGAGCTCAAATAAGCCCATCTCCCATGTCACCATAAACACTGCTGCGAAGGGGGAGGAGTTAGAAAACGTCAATTTAATCTCCGCCCTGGAAGAGAGAGACCGAGGAGCGAATAACACGCGGAAAACGAGCGCCCTGGGAATTTCCTGACCGTATCCGGTGCGCCGTACAGAAAGGAAAATAAGAACTGGCGTCGCTCGGGCGGCCCGTTCGGAAAAAAGCCGTGGCTCTGACACGGGAGAAAGGTCCTCCGCAACAACAAGAACAACAACAACAAAACAAAACGTGAGTCAGACGGTTAAATGGAGGTTCAGATTAAAGCCGGCCCCCGTGAGCGCTATTTAAAGCGCGTCCTGAAAAGGTCAGCAGTCTGCCCAAATAAAACAAAATTTTGAACTTCTCTATGCAAATTCCATGTAAATGTTAATAAAAGGGTCCGGGCTCAGGCGACTGTCTCGTGTGTGGTAGAGCGGAGAAGAGAAAAGACTTTGCACGGAAGTGCAGCCTCTCAAGCTCTTAGCATCTGGCTAAAGGCAACAACTCGCTTCTAATGGATGCCTCTACTGGGCTCTAACCCAACGTCCGTCTGGGACGTTTCATCATGCGAGTTCCTGACTGCAGCGTAGCGAACGACTTTGAGACCTCAAAAAAAAAGCGACAGGGTGGAAGTGAAGGAGGGACTGCGAGCTGTAAATACAGAAAATCCCGCTGGGTAATCCGCCTCACATCGATCATTAATGTCCCAGATCACTCCAGCGCCTGTATCCGCCATTACTCTCCCTTCTTTTCCCCTGTAATGAGCCTTAAGCCACCGGGCAACATCTCTCGTAGCTCGCTACGCTAATAAGGCATGTGGCTCAGCGTGCTGTTGGCCAGTGAAACCCTAACAAAACATCAATCTCTTCTAGGGCCTTTGGTGAATGAAAACGGTGAGGTCATCGCACCGCGGTCGCACGATCATGGGCCCGGTGTGCGTACCCCACTGTTCTCTTGTCAGAAATCCATTTCAACATTTTCTCATCCCCTCTCATGGGCTGATAAACTCTCGGGATTTGGACAAACCGCAAAACATAAAAAGCGTAAAATGAGAAGAAATGGGCAGAGCCTATTTGAGTCCAACGAGGACCAAATGCACAGGACCGAGAGTTCAATGGAATCCATTTCATCCCGGTCGATTTTCTCTGCTGGGAAAGGCGGTCATGTACAGGAACATTGACTACAAATGGAGAGAAGGAGGAAAACAAAAGATGGAGGAGAGGGCAGAGAGAACAGGAGGCCAGCGGAGGGGACAAGGGGACAAGGGGACAAGGGGACGGGGGGGGGGGGGGGGTTTGGCAGTACGAGATGACCACGACCGTTAGGCCTTGAGGTTTTTACGAGCCCCAGAATAGGAAAAGCAGAGGCTTGAATGCACAGCTGAGGCTGACGGGCAATGAATTTAAACAGCACGACGAAACAAAGCAGCGCGGCTCTGCAGCTCTGAAGCAACGCTTCGCGCGACGTTACAGTCCCGCTCCCTCGACAGGTTATAAGCAGCGCGGCCTCTGCAGCTCTGAAGCAACGCTTCGCGCGACGTTACAGTCCCGCTCCCTCGACAGGTTATTAAAAAATAAATAAATCTTTCTGGTGGTCCGGAGCAATACCATGGGTGATTAAAGTGGGTCTGCAAAGCATTCCCTATCCGAGCTCAGCCTCACTAGAGACGCCAGCCTGCTGATATAATGTGCGCAAGGTAACAATATCAATAATCTTTCCTGTCGTAAAGTACTCGGTTGCCCTCGGGGAGATAAACCAGCAGTGAAGAAGTGACCGGGAGACGGCCGCACGCCGCGGAACAAGCTGCTCGAGGCCTAACCCCAAACACTGAGGGAGGGAGGCCATTACGGCTCAGCCAGATAACGTCCGTCAACTAGCACAGCCTCACACAACTGCGTACTGGATAAACTGTCACTGCAAGCGTTTGCACCGCGGGGGCCGGCCGGCTCCGCGGGCGCGGAACGCAGTAAACGAGCGGGTCCGGAGACGTTCCCGCCGAGACGGAGCGAGCGGACCGCAGCGCTTTACGCGAACGGCGCGGGACCTGCCGGCGGGGGAACAGGGGTCGCCGCGCTAATTCGGCCCGATTTAACGAGACCACGCTGAAGCTTTCCCTCCGGAGGGCGGCCTCCTCCAGGTGCTAATTCCAGATAAACTGCCATTTAATTGAAACGTCCGAGGAAAATGAAAGGCAAACTTGCCGTGACAGTCATGTCGCCAGTGCAGGTTTTCTTAAGAATGTAACAATGTTGAAGCTTGGCTGCCGAGCGAGCTTATCTCCGCTATCTAAAATAAAATCACGGTCCCTAACACAGCTCTGTTGATCCGCGGTAATTGCGAGAGAAGGCAATAAACAGTGTGTGATTGCGGGTTTGTGTGGTTGCGCGTGGGAGGGGAAGGGTGCGGGTTTGTGTGGTTGCGCGTGGGAGGGGAAGGAGTGCGGGTTTGTGTGGTTGCGCGTGGGAGGGGAAGGAGTGACTGAAACTCACAGCACCGGCGTGTGCTCAGAGCTGGTGTTCTCCATAAATAAAACCAGCACAATCAGAGCACAGGTGTGCTCCCACACGCTATGCAAATGGTGAACGCTTGCTTATGGAACAATAGCGCCTGGTTATTTATACGTTTAGACAAAATTTGGTTTGCGTAATCTCTGGGGCGGACCAGCTCCGATGGACTCACGCTGAAGGGGTCAGAGGGCCCAGTTTCTGAGCCCCGGGGGAGGGGATGGGGTTCGACTCCATTTCCCCCAGGGGTCTGCTGTTTTTACCAGTCCGCCAACGGGACCCACTCAGGTAAATTCTGTCCTCACGCCACGGCGAGTTTGGCAGGCCCCTCCGTCTCTCCTCTCCTGTCATCCGGGACAAATTGTAAGGACGGGTGTCCCGCGCGCGCCTCTGCGGGCCGAGATGGATCGCCACGGATACGAGGCGGGCGGAATGGCGGGTGACTGATAAGGGGCAACCTCATTCATCCAGGGACGCCGTCGCGAGGGGACAAGCGTCTCCAAGGTGGCGAGGCGTTAAATCTGCGTGCACAAAGTTAAGCGGGATCTGCCCTGCCCTGATAAAGACGAGGATAAAAGAAGAAGGGGGGGGGGGGGGGGGATGACCGAGCGCAAGCAGCAGCGAACATTCCCCCCCCCCCCCCCCCAGTCCAAGTCTCTCAACCACCATCCATCAACAGCCAAAGAGATGCAGAGGACATTACAGCAACTGCTGATGCAACTGCTCTTACACTTTACTCAGATTTCCTTTACACAGAAGGTCTCTGTGTGAGAGAGTGTGTGTGTGTGTGTGTGTGTGTGTGTGTGTGTCTATCGCATGTAGCCCCCCCCCCCCCCCCCCCCCCCAAGCACACATATGATGGAGGTGGAGAATGAGATGGAAAATGTTGACTCGACACCTCGCGCGGGTGGAAATGTCAGGGCTCAAGCGCTCTATTGTGTTGCACACTTCTAAGAGCTGGGGCCTGAGAGAGCCGTCCCTTCAACCGGATCTGTGACACCGCGACCCGCGAACGGGTCAGAGGGGGAGCGTTCAAGGCCGGGCGATGGGGGGTTTATGCGGTTATCCATAAAAGGGCGCAAATATCCGAGCGGTGAAAGGGCAACACCGGGTCGAGCGGGGTCTGTGGGGGGAAACGTCCTCTTCACAAGGGGACATTCCCAATCCCTCTGACACGGAAAAAACCTCCCCCACTGCAGTATATACGCGGAAGACAGGGGTTAACTGCAGTTTTTTAAAAAATCCGGAGAGACTAATTTGTTGTGAAGGACTCCATTGGCGGGGCGTCGTCTTCATCGTGCCGGAAGAGTAGGTGACGCGTAGTGAGCGGCCCCGGCAGGCCGACGTCCACTTTAACGGACGAAAAGACGATAAGAGCGAAAAATTATTCACAGCTGACTGAGGTGGCAACATCAGAGCTTTACACACGTACGCTCGCCTGTCTGTTACGCGAGAGTAGCTGACGTGTCCAGCAGGTAGTAGCCAGCGCTGTGCAGGACCAGCGGCCGTGGCGCTTTTGGTGGGAAAAAAAATAAATACACACTGTGGAGGGAGACACACACAATGTCCATTATTACAGAGAGGGAACAGGTCATCATTCCTCGTCCTATAATTATCCAGTCATAAAGTCATTCATTACATGCTTTGCGACACGCTTTGTTTGCTTTGAAAGGGTAATTTGTGGGCCGTGGCGCAATATCACAGGGGTTTGCGTGCGCGTGGAGGAATGCGGGTTGCTCCGCTCTGTAAACCGCGGCTTCCTAACCGCAACGCGACCAACTGAAACAGCCCCACAAAAAGGCGGCGATTCAGTAAAGGGAAAAAAAAAAAAAAACGGGCCTAATTTCAATCGCTTGGCCGCCTTTTGTTTGTAACCTACTTCCCTTAAGCCCAATCGCAGAACACAGCCTTCCAGCAGGCCCTCGTACCGTTTACCAGCTCAGGCTGCAACCCATAAAAAAGGCAACAAAGGGAGAGAGGCGATCCCGCTGACGTCTATTATGCGAGGCCTTAATTGCTGGCGTGCGGGAGCGAGGCTCAGATTCGCGGGTTTTCGGGGGCCCGGGACGGCGTGTGAACGGCGCTCCTGAGGAACCGAGCGCCTTTACCGTGTCAAGCGGCTCAGAAGGAAACCGGCGGCCAAAAGCCAAGCGGTTTCCACGCCACTGTACCATGCGAGTCCCCGTTGGCTTTTCTATTCTTCCCTCAGCAGGAGGAACAGCTTTTTTTTTTGCATTATGCAACAGAATACATGCCTCCACCGACCAATCAGAGTGAGCTCTGCATTTCCCACATGACTTCTGTATGTAGCTCAGCTGCATCTGCTCTGTCGGCCGGGGGGGGAAAAATGAATCAACGGAAGCGAGCGCAGCCCCTCGCCCTGCGCAAATGCTAACCAAATCAATTAGGTTAATTTGCACATGAAAAAGCCCTTTCCCTCCCCGAAGGCATTCCTCAGAAACGTCATCTCTCTCTCACCTGTCAGACTGCAGTCAATGTTCGTTCTCCCGCTGCTGCAATATGTAATTCCGTAACATTACGAATTCATGGACCAAAACAAAGTATTGATCAAAGGAGCAATGCGATCTAAATGTATAGGGACTCCAGCAGAACGGCAGCGAGGCCGCGGATGTTGGTCGACCGGCTACAAACTAGATCAGTCCTCTGCGTTCCTTAGTAATGGCTCGAGGTGAGTGATAGACGAGAGAAGTGCATTCTCTTCTGCATGAAGGAAGTGGAAATGTACGCCACCAGGGAATTCCTTTTCCTCACAAAGCCTTCCGCCTACACGGCTGAACGTTCATAAACAAAATGCAGAGACTTGTCGAGTCGGTCGCAGTCAGAAAATCTGAAGAAGGCGTGTTCCGTCTCGCGCCTCGGAGAACGGTAACGAGAAAGCTAAACGTCTGCCCGCGAAACGCGGAACCGCCTTTCCCGGCCGCCTGTTCCTTCGGCTAAACCAGACGTGAAAAAAAAACGCGTGGCGTAGACTACCGGCCATCTCCTCGGAAGACTGCGGGAGGTTTGGCGCAACCTCCAGTCCCCCCCCTTATCTGACAGAGAGAAACGGCTCAGGAGGCTATCTGCTTACCCCCTCTCCTCTCTCACATTCTGCTCGCTAAGCGGTTTTTACCGCGGTGCGGTGGTGAGAGAGATGGATTGAACGTTTCTTTTTTTCTGCTGGAAGCTGGCGAGGGGGAGGGATTGGCGCTCCCTCCGTCGTTTCGATAAGCTTCGGCGCAGCGGGGGCCCGCGATTGATACAGAAAGCCGTCGCGCGAGAGGTCCCGCGGCCGCCGGGGCGGCCTCTTTTGTCGCCTGTCTCCAGTTACGCCGGAGGCCCGGCTGTTTGCAGGTGTATTTCGGGACCGTGGCATCATGAATTTGCGACCGGCGCACAATTACCAGACCCCCAGGCCTCTGCATGGGCTCCTCTTGCTTTGCAAGGTGACAGAGTACAAACTTCTCACGTGCACTACACCCCCCTGCCCTTCTCCTATCTCACTGACACGGCATCATACATGGCTTCAAAAACGCATTCAATAACATTCAATATACGGCCTGATCTGTTCCTGCGGATTTCAGAGTGCCGCTTGCAGAGCGAGCGAATGACAAGACGGCGTGAAATTAAGGGACCGCATGCGCACACACAAAGCGGTAAAAATAAATCTCACCAGGCCGGCCTTACCTTCTCACACATTTAGACACACAATTGATAACCCTCACAGTGACTACATGCCTCATTTACTGTGGATGAGCGGCTGTCCTTATAAAGACTGCAGGACTTGACTCCATACCGACTCTGCTTCATGAACGAACTGGTGCGCAGTTAAGAACACCAAATGGTCCGACTTGTGACTACAGGCACAGAGAATGACAGGAGAAGGGGGGCGGGGAGCATCCATTCCATTCCATTGACAAAACTGACAACCCACCCACAGAAAGAGCCAAAATCAATTCGGCGCTCAATTAATTGGGGCGTCAGCAGTCACTAGAAGCAAACGCGCAGTTTACAGATCGCACCAATGCGCTCTCTTACGAAGTTCAATTCACATAACGGTTAATAAACAAAATAAAAGCCAAGACATTTCATATTACTTCAAATTAGCACAGGGAGTCCCCCCGCTGTGCTGTTCTTTGTGGCTTCGTTGAAACGCCCACGCTCCCCTCTCCCGCTCCCAGCGGAATTAACCGCCCATAACGGTTTTCTGTGGGCGTTTCAGTTGCGTCTCGCGAGGGCAGGGAGCGGCGCCGAACACATTGCCACAGTTTGAGACGGCGGAGTGAATGGGACTTTAGCTCGCCGTGAGTCACCTCAACGGGACCGGCGGGCCTAGCGCCCCTCCCTCGCAGCCCCACGCTCGCCCTAGCCCTGAAGCCCAGGAACGGGGGGAACCGGACCGGACCGAGCAGGCTTCTCTGTGGGACCCGCATGCTCCCTTCTCCCCGGGAGCGGAGTTAATGACGGTGATAATCCATGAAGGTAGACAGGCCCGGCTGCCTCCTTAATCAATCTCCAGGCTGGGGAAACCAGCCAACCTCGCTGATCAGCTCCAAGTACACCTGGCACCTCCGCTTCCATGGAAACCATGGTTATTAACGGGCAGATTGCAAAGTCCCCAGTCGATCACTCGCTCAAGGACTTGGCACCCAGGAACGCAAACGGATCAATGAGCGTCAAAAAGTTAGCGTCGCCGACATCATCGTTTGGGCTTCAAGCTGGGCGGGATCTGCTTTGTCGCATACTGTGGTGCGCGTGTAAAGGCGTAGGCTCCCGCTAGCGTTTCTGCACTACCGAAGCGAATGACGTTTTTTTAACCCATCCGATTAACAGGGCTGCTAGACTGTGTAAGACGCATCGGGAACGACTCCGGCTCTAACCGTCCGGACACCGCCACGGTCCTCGCCGTGTTAAGGAGACAAAGCGCAGCGCCCGTTTTCTAAAAGCTTCTGCGACGTTGACGAAGGTAACCTCGGCAGCGGTGGACGGAGGCTTGTTAAAACAAGGAGCGCTTCCTAATCGTTTAACTTTACAGGCTACGTGCCGTCTCAACTCTTGAGATCCGAGAGGGATAAACGTATAAAACTCGCTCCCCGGCGAGAGCCCATAGATCTGCAAAACAAACACTTCTTTTATGTCTGACTCCACTGGCTCTAATTGAAACTGGTGTGAAACCCATGGGATGGAGGGAGGGGATTACCTCTTTGATAGGACCAGATGAAGGTCAACGGGCGAAAACGAGTTGGCGCCGGAGTGGAGTGGCACACGTCCGGGGCCTCGTGGCGCGCGTGTGTGCGGCAGTGCGGTCAAAGGGCTGGACCGCGGACCAACCCCGCCAATCGCCGGCCGGTTCGCGCACACGAGGGAAGAATGCTACGGCGAGCCCGGAGTTTAAAAGGACTGTTATCAAAACATTGAAAAAAATCCTGTGACATTCATTATGCTGCGAGCAAGCCGTTATCCTGGGCAGCTTTCCAGGTATACAGATGGGTATTTACAGAAACAGTCTGTGTGAAGCTCCACGCTCAAAGGATGGAACAGCATTAGCACACTCAGGATATGAACCCACGACCCCTTTTTTCACGCTCTGTGGAAAAGCCTTTAAAATATCAGATTTTAAGCTGCATGACATGAAAGACTACAACAGAAAACGAATACATTTAAAACACACACACAAAAAAAAAAATAATGACAGGAATATTTAAAAAAATTAACGACAGAAATAATATTGCGGTGATTCATGTCCGATAATGTTATTGTGCCTCCCTGTCCAGAACAAATCTGAGTACGAGGCGAGCCATTATGGCGTGAGACACTAAAGCGGTTAAGAATGACAAATCAATAGGGAGAACGTTTGAATCGTGGACGTGACTCAAATGAATCATTCCTGACACGCGTTCCCGCTCCCTCCCCGGGGGGTAAGCAGGGCCCCTGCGCATGAGGGCCGTTTGAGCCCGATTTTTAAACAGAGACAGAGAGGGAGGAGGGAGGGCTGTCTCTCAGCAACGCGGGGCAAACGCAGACGCGCGGCATTGCACACTGCGCTGTGGAACAGAAAGCGGAGTTGAAGGCCAGATCGGAGATTTTATTTCATCTTTTTCTTTTCCTCAGCCTGTATAGACAGGGGAAAAGTAAAACGGCAAAGCAAGGCGCACGTCTTATCTGAGCCGCGAACGCCGTCTTACCTCAACCGCGTCTTACCTGAACCGCGAACGGCGTCTTAACCTCAACAACGTCTTATCTGAACCGCGAACGGCGTCTTACCTCAACAGCGTCTTACCTGAACCGCGAACGGCGTCTTACCTCAACAGCGTCTTATCTGAACCGCGAACGCCATCTTACCTCAACCGCGTCTTACCTGAACCGCGAACGGCGTCTTACCTCAACAGCGTCTTATCTGAACCGCGAACGGCGTCTTACCTGAACAGCGTCTTATTTGAACCGTGAACAGAGTCTTACCTCAACAGCGTCTTATCTGAACCGCGAACGGCGTCTTACCTCAACAGCGTCTTATCTGAACCGCGAACGGCGTCTTACCTCAACAGCTTCTTATCTGAACCGTGAACAGAGTCTTACCTCAACAGCGTCTTATCTGAACCGCGAACGGCGTCTTACCTGAACAGCGTCTTATCTGAACCACCGCGAATGGCGTCTTACCTCAATAGCGTCTTATCTGAACCACGAACAGCGTCTTACCGCAACAGCGTCTTATCTGAACCGCGAACGGCGTCTTATCTGAACCACGAACCGCGTCACCAAAGGGCGCATGCGTTGACCGCCGGAGAACAGAGAGGCTGATCCGAAAAGACATCCAAATGCGCCTAGAACGTGTTCTCCATTCAAAGGTCTGTATTCCTGCTCATGTAAATAATTAAGGAGCACGCAGTGCCAGAGAAACAGAGCTACCTGTACACCAGCAGGAAGGGGATTAAAAACAATACTAACTAAACCAGGACTAGGTATTTAAGGCTGGGCTGGCAGGAGGCAGTATACCTGCATCGATTTCTCATGTAATTTGCTATTAAGCTAGACTGAAATTGCTGAGTGGTGCAAGCTAGCAATGCTACTCTAACAGTACACATTAATTCACTGGTTAGGAAGAGATTAGCATTGATCCACCTGCCAGTGGTGAATATCAGGGTGAGATGAAGACAGGTTTACAGCTACTACTGTATTAGAACACACTTTGGCAAGTAAGACACTTTATTTCTCATTTTATAACACAGATCGGCTGCAGTGTATGTCAGCAAACATGCAGTCCAAAAACATTATTTAGCACAACGGCATCAGGACAAACCCTGCTGTATTTTTAGCAACTGACTGCTAAACGAAGCCAAATCTCACATAACGCGACGTAGCGCCACACTCCTCACCGTCTATGTCTACGGCTCCACGGAACAGCCTGGAATGAAGGCGTAGCATCCAAAACACATCGGCAGAAAAATAATCTTTGTTTGAGACGCAACCCACGGCACCTTTTTTGACTGAGGTCTCGTTTAACCTACACTTGAAAAGTCTGGTTCCTGGTGAGAGGAAAAATCTAAAGTCTCCCTGACCTTTGTGTCCTGACTGCAGGGTCCCGTTCATTTCTTTTCTTTACGGAGCTTTACGAGACCGAATGGGACAGGTATCAGGCTGCATCTCCTATTTACCGCTTCATTGAGCCCATTCCATTCAGCGGGCTTTGCATTTTGAGAGCATTTTTAAACTTGCACACGGCGAGCCATTATAAACAGAGAGCGCGACGGTCGACCCGACGGTCACGCATGCGGAGGTACAGTTACGAACGCGGAGGTACATCGAAGGACGCGTACTTCGACGGCCGAGCGCGGACCGCCTCCCCCCCGCCCTCCCTTTCTCCCCGCCGCCAGCACTGGGACCGGCGCACTTTCCGCGGGATCGGCGAGGGCAATGCTACGCTGGCCGGGGCCGGGGAGATTCTGAGGCACGGTTCTGGGCCTGCCCGGGGCCCGCCGGGGTTCCCTTCTTAACCAGAGCCCTCATGGAACTGCCCTCTGGGGGTGTGGTCTGGGACCTCCCCCTTTCTGAGAAAGGAGGGGGAGGGGCCTACCTTCCACCCGTGTTACATCCCGCCCTTCCAACCGTTATGCTTTTACTTTCTTACCCTTGAGTTTCATACATTTATTAATACTACATTGTTATTTTTTGCGTCTTAATTATGTGCATGTCTTTCATATGTGATTTTACCATTTGCCTGTTGTATGCAAATACAACACAGCTGCTCTGTGTATGAAAGGTGCTAGACAAATAAAGCTTATTATTATTATTAATATTATTATAGTTATGCTGACCTCAGGTCTGCTTACCTGACGGATAAAATCAGGTGACACAGAACCCCAGCCGAGCTCTGCAGCTTGCCGCCCGTGGCACAAGGCCGCACTTACAGAGCCTCATTAAGGAACGAGAAGCTCCATTATCGCAGGGCTGACGAAATGAGGTCAGGAGTGCCCCATTCAATCAAAAGCCTACAGGAGTGGAACACATCCAATCTAAGGCCTACGGGCGTGGACAACATCCAATTTCAGCTGCTTTCATACCATCATACTGTCTTTACACGTATAATCAGACGGAGGGGGAGGAGAGCAGCTGTGCTCCCACAAAGTGTCCACAGATCATTGTCTTAGAAAAAAAAAAAAAAAGAACAAAAAGGTAAAAGGTTTGGAACAATTTTCTATTGTTCACTCTCTTCCATTTTTACATGTTTCTACAGTCAATTTGCATACATTTTATAGCTCAGAGTTAATTTTATTCTATTCTACAAAGTCATGTGTGACCCAGCAGCACATCAGCAGTGGGCAGAGCTTTGCACAGAACACAAAATCCATACCAGGATTATTATCGTACAGGTATGACCTTGTGAATGTATTGTGCTCTTCTATGAAGACATATAGATTACAACTGATGCATGTGTGGACAATTTACGTAGGGCCTACAGCATTTTAGTACAATGCAACTTAGGGCACAGTAGATTATTTACAATGTGTGAGCTTGATTACAGAGGAAAATGTACTTAAAATATGCGCAGGAGTAAGCTTTATCTATTAGGTCCGATGCAAATGCAATTGCTGTCAGAACGGCTGCAATGTCGGGTTGGTATCATTCCCCCGCCATTCGCCGCAAAAAGAGCTCATGCGCTAGGAAGTCTACGGGGATAGTGGGAAAAGTTTTGTGTGTATTTACTGTGAAAGAAGCATTTATGAGAAGGCCTTTGAAAGCAGAGCTGAACCGGCTGAGTCCCTTTGGGCCGAGATTACAGAAGTTTCCAGCTGCGGCAGGAGAGGTAAATGGAAAGAGGAAAAAAAAAAAAAAAAAAAAGGGGGGGCAAATTGCTTCAGAGCCCCGGATCTAAAAGGCCTTGGCCGGACGTGGGTGGAATAAGCGAGCGGAGAGCAGGAGAGCCCGCTGAACAGCGCCGGGGGCGGTGGTCCATTAAATGTCGGCGGCCAAATGCGGATCCGGAGCGTCTTCAGAACCACGGCGGCTTTAAAGGCCTTCGCTTCGGGCGGAGTGCTGCCTAAATTCGAAACGCACGACACAACGGCGGCTGAGTTACATCGATGGAGAAACTCATCTCCTGTCGCCTCCAACCGAATGGTGTCTAAATCCTCCGGCAATCCTCAGAGCAGGTGCGCGAATACATAAATGGGAAATGCATCAGTCTCTCTTTCTTTCTCTCTGTCTCTCTTTCTTTTTCTCTCTCTCTCTGTCGCTCTCTCTCGCTCTCTCTCCATTTCTCTCTATTTCTCTCCCTGTCGCTCTCTATTTCTCTTTCTCTCACGCTCTCTCTCTCTGTTGGTCGGCTTTGATACCGCAGCTACTTTTTTCGTTTGCAGACAAGTAAGCCGACAATGCATCATTATTCTCGCAATGCCAAACCAGGATCCGCTTTGACAAACGACGTTGACCGAGACGGTGGCGCTAAGGAACGGACGGGGGCACGCGGACCGCGTGGGCAGAGCAGAGCAGAGCAGAGCAGAGCAAGAGAGCGAGAGAGCGAGAGAGAGAGAGAGAGATGTCTGAGCTTGATGAAATCCGCGAGCGACTTTAACCCCCAGCTGTGTCAATATCAAAAATGCGCTACCCGACACCGATGGGAAATTACGACAGCTAATTTTATCGGGCCACCCGCTAGATGGATGGTGCATGTACCTCTGGGCCGTGTAACAATAGCTGGGCCGTCGGGCACTGATATTACATTCCGGAGCAGAGGTTTGGGCCGGGGGTACGAGGCTGACCCCGCTCAGAGGGTCCCCCCCCCCCGCCCTGAAACTGCCGCGTGCGACAGACGAACTCAAAAACCCTAAATACCATAATCTGGGCTGGACCCCTCTAATCCCCGTAAGAAACAGAGGCCAGATGGTCGTGAGCAACTGCCGGACGTTCTGAGGGGAGAGAGGGGGCGACGGGATGCTTTGGGTTCCTTCCGCTCGTGTTTCGCTCGACGGGGCATGAAACCACCCGCCCCCCCCCCCTTCAAGGGCCCCGGGCTCGGGGGGCCCCTCGGGGGGAGCAGGTCTGGAACCCGCGGCTTGGGCGCCCGGATCCGTTCCTCAGAGATTCTTCTTAGGGAGGGGGGGTTCAGAAGCAAGAAAAGATACACAGACACATCGTATGTAATACCTTCAAAATAAATACATCTATAATGTGGAATCATTACGCTGGAGGTGCAGGCTGCCTTTTCGGATGGCGCAGAAGTATAACCCCAGAAGAGAGGTGAGCAACCCAACCCGTGTGGCATGCGGCGCGGGTATTACACACGCTCTGCGTACATACAAACGCACACAAGCAGTGTCCCGCTTCCAGCAGCCGCCCCTCAAGCATTCCCACACGGGGGCCGGCGACAGGGACAGCGACAGTCAAGAGTGACAAATTGAATTGGGAATGTCGCTCTCCATGCACAATCCCCAAAGAAGTCATTAGCTCAACATTACCATGGTGTGTGTGCGTGTGTGTGTGTGTGTGCGTGTGTGTGTGGGGGGGTACTGTGCTGATGCAGCCACAAAGCTGCTGATCCAGGAGAGGATGTAGTGTGGCACGGGGGGGCGGGGGGGGCAGTACGCCGTACCCGCCGCTGGGCCGAGCCACGTGTGCAGCCCAAACACGCACGGCCCATTCCCCCTGATCTCAGCCGCCTGCGTCCTTAACGCTCTCCCCCTCCGCCAGCGCATCACCTGCGCACACCTGTACAGGCGCGGCCGTGTGGGCGTGCCCACCTGAGGGGTCCTCCTCCTGCTAGCAACAGTAAGAGATGTCCACTTCAGAGCGGTTAAACACAGCGTGAAGAGCCACCTCGTTTCCTCATTAGTCTACTTTGAAACCACACCAGACACCAGCGCCTTGTGATTTTTTTGGGTTGTGTGCAAGCTACTGCAGCCAGCTCTGTACTCCTTTGGGGAGGGGAGGGGGGGGGTGTGACTTGGCCATCGGTTAATTTTAGGCAGGGTGATGCGAGGCTCTCTCGTGACAGGCAGAAACCTCCCGGACGGCGGGGTTGTGGCTCATCGTCATGGGAACTTCTCCGGACTGGAAACTGACCAAACTGGACGGAGGACGACTCCTGCCTTATTAAAGTTATGACGGATCCGCACAGCGGGAAGAGCTCCACGCCGGCCGCGGGCCCAGTTAGTGTACCCGCCAAACCCCTCCCCCCTGCCCCCAAACTTTCCCAGCTCCTCTCAGGCCCTGTTCAACTCCCCGGGGGAATGGCGGTTCAGGTGGAATTCCCTAAAACGTTCCCGTAAAAACCGTGTAAACGTGCGCGGAGCGAGCGCCGGCACACCTGATCCACTTCGCTCCCCAGCTGGCTAAGGCATTCCCATCCATGCCTCCCTTAACAAGCAAAAAAAAAAAAAAAACTATTTCTGCTCAATTCCCAACATCCCATTCAATGTTTCTTATTATGCAACTTCCTCCTCTTCCTCCTGTTTGTTTGTGATTAATTTCAGAACCGTCTCCTTTACACCCCCCCCCACCTCCCCCCCAACCCCAATTTCGGAGCCACGCTTCGTGCGCGTCGACACCCGCGACAAACACATCTCACTTAACGCGAGGCGGCTGAGGGGCGGGAGAGGGCCGTAATAGAGCGGAATAATTACATGCAAATGACGATGCGCTGCACAAAGCAAACCCGTGTAATAAAGAGAAGAACGAGCAGCAGAGGGAGAGAGAGAGAGAGAGGGGAGAGAGAGAGAGAGAGAGAGAGAGAGAGAGGGGGAGAGAGAGGGAGAGAGAGAGATAGGGAGAGGGAGAGGGAGAGAGAGAGGGAGAGAGAGAGAGAGAGACCCTGGCACAGAAAAAAAGGAGTTTATGTAACGCTGTTAGTTTCCATTTTTACATCCTCTGTAGGGGCACTCATTAAACAATCAACATGAGCTGGAGAGATAGAGGGGAGGGGGGGGGGGGGGGGGGGGGGGGCAAACGTACGCCCCCAACGGGCCTGCAAAAATCAATGGGCAACCAAAAATAGAGGCGGCGGTTAATTATGGAGGAAGAAGCGGTGCACTTACCCAGAATATGAGGTTGAAGAGGAACATCATGTACTTGAGACAGCACAGGCAGCCGCGTGCCATTCTGAACTTCTTGAATTCTAGAAGGAACACAAAGGATAGATCCAGGTAAAAGACCACGTATTTGCTCCCCTTGGCCGCGTCGCGCTTCCCGTCCGATTTGTTGGCTGCGCTGGCGGCGGCGGCCGAGGGCCCGGCGCGGGGCCCCGTGGACCCGTAGAAGGCGCCGGCCGTGAAGCCGCGGCCGCTGAAGGGCCGGCCTGAGGCGGACGCCCGGGCGAAGTCCGAGTCGCGGCTGTCCAGCGAGGGGCTACGGTGGATGGCCGACTCTTCGCTACTGGACTTCTCCATGCTCTGGGGTGGCTGCCGGCGTCTCGGGGTCACTCTCTACCATGTCTCAGAGATTCCCCCGGCCCTCCCCTAATTCTGCTCCCGTTCCGGCCGCGCGCCCTTCGGAAGAGGGGCGCTCCGAGCGGCGGGTTCGGGACGTGTAAAACTTTTCCCGGCGAGCGGCTGGGTTTTCGCAGGCTGCGTCGCTTGCCTCAGGTACAAGCCCTTTGGGCTGCACTGTCCGCGGAGCAGAGTGCTCGCCCCTTTCCTCCTCGCCGCTCCGCGGGACCGCGAGTCCTTTCCGTTTACTTTCCTTTATTTCGCCTATCCTCCTTCCTCTCCTCCACCTGCGCTCCTTCGTCCGTCCGTCTGCCTCCTGTCCGCCGCCCTGACCGACTTCCAGCAGACTGCAACTTTCCCTCTGGCTTCCTCAGTGCTGAGCTCTCGCTCTCTCTCGCTCTCGCTCTCTCGCTCCCCCTCTCTCTCTCTCTCTCTCTCCGCTCAGCGCTCAGCTGTTCAGCCCCCCGTGTATTTCAGCTGCAGCGTGGCTGGTGTGCTATTATGGGCTCCTGCATCTACCCAGCTCTCTCTCAGCCCCCAACTAGAGCACTGCCCTTTTTTTCCTCTCTCCTGGCTCTCTCTCTCTATCTCTCTCTCTCTCTCGCTCTCCCAGCTTCTCCTCCTCCACTCCCCTAGCCCCCTCCCTGCCATCAGCAGCTCAGCCAATCGGGCGGTAGGCTGCCGGCCCCTGGCACCTCCCCCCCTCCCACAGGCTGATACTGACACTTTAACAGGCTTATCATTGCTCTGCTCTGACTTTACCACTTTACAACATGGTCCTCTCAATCCTGCCTGCATGTCAGAGAAGGCTACTGATGAATAAAAAAAAACAAAAAACAAATCACAAGGCAAAATGGGAAGATCAACCCTGAAGGGGAGTGGGTGTGTCTGTGAAAGTGTGTGTGTGTGCGTGAGAGTATGTGTGTGTACGTGGATGTGTTTCTGTGTGTGTGTGTGTGTGTGTGTGTGTGTGTATCTGTGTGAGAATGTTTGTGTGTCTGTGTGAGAGTATGTGTGTGTACATGCATGTGTTTCTGTGTGTGTGTGTGTGTGTGTGTCTGTGTGAGAATGTTTGCATGTGTCTGTGTGAGAGTATGTGTGTGTTTGTGTGTACGTGCATGTGTTTGCGTGTCTGTGTGAGAATGTTTGTGCGTCTGTGTGAGAGTATGTGTGTGTATGTGCATGTGTTTGTGTGTGCGTGTGTGTGTGTCTGTGTGAGAATGTTTGTGTGTGTCTGTGTGAGAGTATGTGTGTGTACGTGCATGCGTTTGTGTGTGTGCCTGTGTGAGAATGTTTGTGTGTGTCTGTGTGAGAGTATGTGTGTGTGTTTGTGTGTACGTGCATGTGTTTGTGTGTCTGTGTGAGAATGTTTGTGTGTGTCTGTGTGAGAGTATGTGTGTGTGTTTGTGTGCGTGTGTGTGCGTGGGGGGGAGCTTTAATTTTAACAAATGTACATGTTGATTGACTGAAGGCTTCTCCTGTTACTTTGCAAAGTAGCAGCTCCTCTGATTTTAAGCCTAGCGAGGGGGAGGGTTATGCAGCCAGTCAATCAGAGAGCGATATGCAAGAGATTTCTGTTCCCCAGCTGACAGCCTGTGTTTACAGCAACATTTGCACTTACCGACTACCTTGTGATTGCGCTTTTAACTATTCCGGCTTCGCAGAACAACTGCCTCCTTTGGCTTCTTTTCAGTGCGTATATTTTTTTAATAGCTGGCGGTTGTGACGCTGTGATAATTAGGACTAGGGGGCTACGTCAGCGCTGCTCGCGGCGAGCTCCGTCCGCCGTCCGTCCCCTGCCCGACGCCCTTTCGCGACCTTGTAAGGAGCGTGCGCGAAATTGGCAACCTCCGGGACTCTCACGCCATTCCAAGAACGGAAAGGGGATATCGGCGAAAAGATGCCCGCCACCTTTACCGCGGAAGTCCCGGGGGGGGGGGGGAGAGCCGCATACCAACCACACCCCCCCCCGCCCCCTTTTGTTTTGCACGTCGCAGAGCTGACCGCACGCAGCAACCTGACCGGATGGCACCCAATGCAGGACGAGGTGACGCCCCGCGGCTCGCTACGCCCCCCCCCCCCCCAACACGACAAGCCCACGTCCGCGCCATCTGGGGACGCTCGCTCTAAGATGAGCCGCCCTCACAAAGCGCAGGCCTCTCGTTTTCGGTAGCGACAGAGACTCAGGCCTGGCCTTTAAGGAGGTTACAGATTCAGCTCATCCTTTGGCGGAGGACATCTGGTTATACTCTCACAGAACACGCTGGTTTATAGGATCACACCCGCTCGCTTGCGGAAGGGATGTGTGAAACCTTTAATAGCACGGTTCCACTGTCTAATAAAACAATGACGCCCTGCTGAATCTCTGCATGTGTTTTCCTGCCTTACGGCCGGTCGCTGGCGTTTGCCGCTTTGCTCGGGAGACCCGCCTAATTCCTGAGCCCTCCTGCGCGAGCTCTAATGCTACCGACAGCTGTCAGTAAAACCACAGACTGTCTACGCGCTAACCAGATGGCCCGCTCCGTATTCCTAGGCACCGACAGTTATTTCTCCGCCTATGTTGAGCATCAAGCGTACAGTGCGGTTTCCTCGCTCTTGTTATTCACAAAGGCTGTTGTCGAAGACAGCATCCATCAATATCCATCAATAGCGTGACCAACTAGAACTTTCTGGTTTGCACATGAGACATCTTTAGAAAACTGCCTTATTTTCTCCTGACTTACAGAGCTGACTGGCTCACGTGCGTGTATGTTGAACATGAGGCGACTGAAATTACCCTTGAAGGGAAAACATCAATATAAAATAGAGGCGGGTGGAGGCCGCGCGGCTCGTGGAGCGCTCGTTCAAACCGGGATCAGGCCGTCCCCCCCATTGTGACAGCACAATGGCAGGCTAACGAGCGCGGTGGGAGGCCTCGTCAAGGTCGAGGGCCAGGACAGATGGGAGGGCGGGCTTCAACCGAATGGGTTTTAAGGTAAATCCAGTAATGCCGGTCCACGTAGCGCTTAGCCGCTAATCCGTTTCGTCGGCCGCACCGCCTTAAACGGTCCGCGGCAGGAGGAGGAGCCCCGAAAGGTGGCGGTGGTTACCTTGGAGATGGCGACCCCTGTAGGGGGCCGGGATGTCACGCGTTACTTTGGAACCACCCCCCTCGAACCTTGACGCCACACAGGACCATAGAAGCAAAAAAAACCGAATGGAAAAAAATGTAGGGCCTCATTAATCAGTTTGGCGAGACACCTCAAAACAAAGAATGGCCCAAATGCAAATGCCATATGGATCCCCATCTATGGCCGGGGGGGGGGGTTAAGCGCTCTTCACAGATTCTGCCGGAAGGAGGAAGCAGGACTGAAATAGCAGTGAATGTGCTACACACAGGGGGAACATCAGGGTGAGCTGAGTCACGACAGCACAGGACTGACACCTGTTAACCGCTTCACCCCTAATGCCGTGCGGATACCCTCGCCACCTATTAAGGCAATTCCCATTTCCACTGCTTCCTGCAGGGAGCGACAGAAAGCAAACGGGCTTGTCATTTCATTGATGAACCGAAACACTCGTTTGTCAAACGCAGCCCATAGACGTCAAATAAAATAACGTCCAAACACCGATTCAACACGTGTATTACTTGCATGGAGAACTTGGTCAACAATGCTTTCAAGAGGAATGGTCAAATGGTTTATGAAGCCCCGTCACGCAGCGCATTATTCCCAGCTCCCACGTGGTTTTCCGCCGCGCTTTCAACTCCAGCGAGCCGCTGGGTGCCGGAAGACCAGCCCGTTTGATTGGCGTGCCGGAGGCGCCGCGTAAATTATTTAGTCGGGCAGGCAGGAAAGAGACGGTCCCCCGTTGTCTTTCAACCCGGGCCCCCCCCCTCCGGGGCCTTCGCGACTCTTCCCTCCCGCTGCGAGCGCGCGGCGAAAGGCGCCGCAGCCAGTTAGCGACTCTGCTGCACTCGTCGTCGTCGGAAACCGACCCCTATGCGGACGGGCCACATCCAAGCGCCCCGTCCTGGTGTTAGGCTCCCTCATTTCGTCTGGACCCCCTGCGCAAATCCAGCGGCGTGTCTGACTAAGGCGCCGAAACCTCCCATGAGCCGGGCAGCACGAACAGTGGCACGGAGGAGGGGGGGTGAATCACTGAGAGAACAGCACACTGCAGCAGAATCTTTAAGCGAGTCCATTGCTTCATCTGCTCCTGTTACACTACAGTACAATGAAAAGCACTCAAGCCTGCCTTCAGGGCCAAGAGTGTCCAAACTACTCTTAGAGCGCACTTTATAAGCACCGGCTCCAAATCTGACTCCCGGACGCCACTTATTAAAGTACACACTCGTTTAATAATGAAATGTAGTAACACACTTTCTAAGCTACAGGCTCCGATTCGGACTCTAGGAGCGGAGCTATACAGCACACGTTCCAAATCGAGGAGCGTTATGTACATAAGGTGCGCATTCATAATTTAAACGCGTGGTGTAAAAGATACAGAATCGAGAGAAACTAAGGACTCGTTGCAGAGGCTGGGGGGGGTGGGTTAACTGTCACATTGTTCACTCAACTGCCACACCACAGTCACCTTCAGGTCAAATTGCCCTTAAAGGGATCCCTCTTCGGAAGCAGGGCGGAGGGCAAAGGACACTAAATGAGTAAGAAACAGCCCAGCAGCTTGCACTGTAGAGGCTCCAACCTCAGAATACCTTCACGTGTCAGACCCAAACAGAAAGGGGTTTGACAAGGTTTGTGCCCTCAGCATTCGATAAAGTATTTAATCACTGCAGGTGAAGCTATTGAACCATCACTCTCTGAGGTCTTCTGAAGACTGCAGGAAGCACGAACATTTGCAGGGAAGAAGTCGACGCTTCTTTTACCAACTAAGAACATTTTGGCGAAATATAGTTAACTTCCACTTGATTGACCTCTTTATGACATTAAATAATAGGTCCTGCAGCAAATCACTTACAATGTAGATGTGTGTAGATATAACGCATATTAAATGTACAAACCCCAAGTCCAAAAAGGTTGGGACAGTAGCCCCTTTGCACATAAAAGCAGAAAGCAGTAATTTGTAAATTCTCTTTTACATATATTTAATTAAAAACGATATTTAATGTTTTACCTTTTTTATTGTTTTAACTTGTTTTGACCCATGGCTGCAAGTCATCAAGAGTCTGAGATATCAAACAAACCTCAAACCATCACTCTGCTGCCAGATATGCAGTAGATATGGATGGATAACTTGAAGGGTTGTTTCTCCTGACTTATTTTTGCATAGAGGTCAATAGGAAAATTAGTCAAGAGAAACAACCCTTAAAGTGATCCATCCATATCTACTGAATATCTGGCAGCAGAGTAATGGTTTGAGGCTCGTTTGATACCTCAGACCCTTGATGACTTCCAGCCATTTAGCAACCATTGCTAAATAGTGTTCCATACTATTCCCGTGTAATTTACAGCTTAATATAGTCCCCACCCCCAAATTCTCATAGAGATCCATTAAAATGAGAGGTTATAGTATCGCTTGTAAGAGTACCTGAAAATAAGATATCAAGAGTCTTTTGATATCTTTTTATACCCAGTCATGATAGCATCACCTGTTTACCTGTGGAATATTCCAAACAGGTGTTTTTTGAACTTCCTAGTCTTTGTTTTTTTGCCCCTGTCCCAATTTTTTTGGAACATGTTGCAGGCATCAAATTCGGAATTAGCGTATATTTACAATAATCAATAAAGTTGATAATGTAAAACATTACATATCTTTTCTTTGTACTGTTTTCAATTAAATATAAAAGATAATTTACAAATCACTGCTTTCTGCTTTTATGTGCATGTTACATACTGCCCCAACTTCTTTGGTATTGGGGTTTGTACATGCGTACGCCGGAAGTGTAGACACGGTGACGGACAAATAAATACTGTTTTTTTTTTTTTTTGGTGCTGTGAATATTGCGCTCATCGCCCAGTGAGTACAATATTCTTCCAGAACCCGTTCAATTCTTTGCGCGCGACACTTTTCCAAACTGCTCAAACGAACTTGTTCGCCCCAAGAGTGACTTTACAGAAGCTGACGAGGAGACCATCAGAACACTTCTGTGGAAGAGAAATCGCTGCTCTCTCTTTTTTGTATGCTGGAGCATGCAGTGGTTAAAAATAATAAAAGAAAACTAAAAAAACAAAAAAGAACCTAAAAGGCACTGGGACTCCTGTACAAAACCACAAGGTCACCTGTAAAAACTCTGGGTCAGCTCATTGAAGGCCAACAATGGTCAATAATCCAGACATTTAATCCTCAGGGATAGGTGGAGAGGCTGCGCTTCTGTACAAACCATTGGCTTGGGCCTAACGTTAACCATGGGCTAATGTTGCTTATGTGCCCAGTGTGTCCAGTCGCCAGAGTTTAAAACCACATAACAAATGGATCATTGCAGGACCTCTTCACCAGTCTAACAACTGTCACGCTCCCCCCCTTCCCCGCTCCTCCCCCCCCACCTCCCCCCCCAGACAGAGTCTGTTCATCTGCCGTTGAACAAACATCTCCAAGACGTGGGACGTGCCAAAGTAAATGATCCAAACCTCTCGGGTATTTTAAATGGCAGTGGGGAAATCTGGTTAGGCAGTGAGGTGGGCTCACTCCAAATTCACTAATTAAACTTGTTTCTGTACCTACTTGGCATTTACACGGTCGATTGAGTCCCTGTGGCGGTTTTCGCGGACTGGGTTCGTTCAAGACGTGCGCCCCCCCCCCCCCCCCCCCCCCCCCCACCCCCACTTCCTTGAGGAAGCTGGGTGTACTCTATCCCGGTACCCGGGCCTAGTTCAGGTGCAACTTTAATTTGATATGCCGCGAGATTGCTTTCTCTCCTTTACGATATCTGAGTCAGGCTGTATATCTTCGCCAGCCTCACAGCTGGCACCATGGCGCCCCCCCCTCCCTCCCTCCCTCTCCCCCTCCCCCTCCCCCTCCTTCCCTGGCGCGAGGAAGATAACAATGTCAAAAGCACAGAGGAGCACAGCGCGACCCTCAAATGTCAAAAGGCCTAATTATGGGCCGCCGTGCTAGAAGCGTCCCGGGGAAATATCCGGGCGTTCGGCGATTTCTTTCGGCGACGCAAGCGGGCAAATTCAAGGGGCCACATGGGCCCGACTGCGAGCGGGGGCTTCTGGCCCGCGGCCCCTTGTGGTCAGCTGGTTTCTAATTCGAACCCATGAAGTGCTCCAGGGCTGAAACTCAGGATTCCCACCACAGCCCTCCCCGCCAGCCCCCCCCCCCAGCCCCATCCAGGGGATCGATCCCCGAGCAACGGCTGAACTTCTGCAGTTTGACCCCATCAGCGCAGAGTCTGAACAGTACAGAGCTCACTTGGAGAAGCTCTGACAATTTAAAAAAGACCGTCCTCGGGCAATTAACCCCCTAAGCAGGGAGCAGTGGAAGCGGCGGGCTGGCACATTAGCATTTAGAAAACTTTCTCTAGAAAGTCGGGCGGAAAAGTTCCCGCATTTATACCGTCAAGGAAAAAGCCCACTTCAATAACAGGGGTTAATGATGTTGTGAGTCATAGTGCACATACAAATGGGGACGAAGGATATCAACCTCATTTACCCAGAAGAAAAAAAAAAGGGGGCCTTCAGAAAGAGAATTAACCTTACATTAAAACACCACGCATTACCATTCGATGACTGACAATCCTCTAAGTGGAATTTCACAGTGGAAATCAGCCAAGACGAAGTTCTGTAGTCTGAAGAAGAGTTTGTGAAAGAGATTGGATTGTATTGTGTTGCCATTACAAGTATGTAAAGCGGTAACCATTTCACATAAAAACGAATGAAATATGGGATGTAATAAAACGGTTAAAAGTTTTAAATTCAAATAGCGCTCCGGTTGGTTCTATACCAAAACATTCAAGGCAGAAACTGTGATTGGATGTAATGGGAATGCATCAATTTACCAGCACAGAAGGCTGTGCTGAATTTATGCAACTTGTGGTTTCGGTTGATATATTCCAGGGATTCCAAAACATAAATACAGCAGGAATTCAAGGAGTTATGATGCGTTTGTTTGGAAGGGTTACGAGTCGTAAATTCAGCGTGTTCTGAAATATGAATTCAGGGGATTGTGAATGACTCATGTTGGGGGTTCTGAAACATCATTTCAGGGGGTTCCAAGCTGTGAATTCAAGCCGTTCTGTGCCCTGAAGGCAGAGTCTCTGTTATAAATGTCTTGGCCTTTGGTTGGATGACAAATTGTCATTTAACTCTCATATAAGCTGCCTTACTAATATATTGAAACTGGGGTTTCACTTTAAAAATAAGACCTGGTTTTCTTTTGAAAGCAAGAAGAAACTTGAGCAAGCTACTTTTTTTGCCTGTAATGGATAATGGTGATGTTATCTATATGCAAGCTGCTACAACCTCTCTGTGTCCTAGATGGAGCCTATCATTGTGCCCTCACTCGCACACCATTGCATCCTGTACAAAAGAGTGGTCTGGACGTCCTTAGCTACACATAGGCTGGTACCACTGCCACCTGCTTTTACATAAGGCAGTCATACACAAGCTTTCCATTGCTGCCCTCCTAACCTGGAATGCCTGCAATTACTGGACTCGTTCTCAGCAAAGGATGCACACGACCCACACAGAAATAGCGTAAATTGCTTTAAATTATTATGCTTCATTGCCATGGTACATGTTCCCGAACAAAGCAAATATTTCCGTGAATTAATTCAAAAGCCAGGACCTGCGATACTGTAACTGAGGATTGCAAATAACCCCTCCGATAACATAATATAAATAAAGCGCTTTGATGCCTCTGTTTACTTGTGCCGTTGCTTTTATACCGTCACACTATTTATTTTTTATATATTTTTTTTCTTCTAATAATACATTTGGAATGGAGTGCATGACTGCTGCCTCTTGACCAGGTTTAACCTCAATGAGACACAAAAAGCATCCATACTGTATGTATCCTCCATCGCCCTTCCGACCCCCCAAGCAGAAGGCTTTGAGCGGAGCCTGCTCATCAACACTTCAGTATTTTTTACAGACTCCTCTTCCCAGCTCACATTTCCACCTTTTCTCATAGAAGCCATGGCATGAACCCACAGGATATAATCATCACTTCCACATCTATACTTAGTGGAGAGAATCGGGTTACTCCGCGAGATTCGAGGAGAAAAGGCGAGCAATCAGCTTTTATTTTGGGAAGGGGGGAGGAGGAAGGGTATGCGGTTGATGCCGCGCACACTCAGCCGGACGGCGGATATAGCAACCGAGCGGCCGCCCTGAGGCCACATTCGTTCCGCCATTCCGATAAACCCGCAGGCCACGTATAAAACCTATTTCCAGGTTCAGGGGGGGGGGGGTGGTGGGAGCGATTATTTCGGGACACCCGCCTGGAGCCACGTCCCGGCGTGCTCCGACACACGCGTAAGCCTTCGCTTCAAGGCCTTCCACGCTTCAAGGAAACGGGGTTACCGCCGCGGGGGTGAGGGACAGAATTAAAAGCGCAATATAGCGAACGGCGCGGAGCGGGGTGCGAGGGCGGGGCCGCGGGCTAACGTCTTCGTAACCCAGAAGGAGAAACGAACCAATCAAATCGCTCTGTGATTTACAGCAAGGCGTGGGGGGGGTGGGGTATGTGGTGGGACAACCCGCCCGCACGGTGTCGCTTCCATTCGCCTAGATGTGCTGGGATTACAGGGTCAGGGCCCTTATAGAGGTCATATGTGGGCGTAATATCTGAAAAGCAGCTGGTCTGCAGTAAGTCTGAGGGGGGGGGGGCACAGAAACTAGTCCAGTGTCAGGGGCCAGAGCCAGACTGAAGGAGGCTCAAAGGTGCGGACACAGCTTGTAAAGGCCAGTCCAATTATACCAACATTTCAGTGTCTCTGTGCAGTCGCCGTAGTGCCATTCCTGACTTGTGGTGCAAAAAAATGCTTTACGTTTCATTAAAAGAAAAAAAAAAACCGTAAATAAAAAAAGCTGTTTACACGTATTGGTCCTCACGACGCACGCCCTTTCACGCGCTCCATGGCACGTGAAAATGGGTGACTATTTAACACACGTGTTTACATTTGATTAAAAACGCTCACCGTATTTTACCGTTATTCCAGTAAATGCAAACGCCTCGCGTTCAAAAGTGCGCCTCTCGAGTGGGATGCGGGCTCGTTTGCACGCTCGTGTTGGTTCGCCTCGTTCGGCTGTGGGGGCTTTTTGTTATCCATGTAAATGAGATTACGGATTAAAGGCAGTGACAGATGTCAGAGAAGGATTTCCATCGAGTGTCACACACTGCAAGCCGTGTTGGTGAAGGAAGGCTGTTATTACTTTACCCGCCCATTTCTGCATTATACCTCATTTCTGAATAAACTATTTTACAGGAAGTCTTATGGAGCTAACAGACCTGGCCACAGAAGACAGCAGTACATAGTACACCATATTTCACTTTAAGAGATTAAAGACAAGCAATAGCACTGTAATACATAAAAATGCCTGGGGAAAAATATTTAATATTAAATAAAATATTTACATTCCTCTGGCACAGTGTTTTGCATAGCTCATTTAAAAATCACCCAGGGTCATGAGGGTACCCAATATCCTAATATCTGCTTCTGCGAACGCTGCCCGACAATTCTCATGTTTAGCTGCAGGACTGCCCTGCTGGTAAGACTGGATATGACATCCCCTAACTCATCCTCACCCTGTTGGGTCCGGTGTGTGTGTGTGTGTGTGTGTGTGTGTGTGTGTGTAGCATCCTTGGAACCATAGCTTCAATATGGATTTCCCCACGAAAATCCATCTGGAGGACAATTAAACTGTAACTGCCTGTGGAAGATGTCAACCAATTTGGGCGTCCAGCCGTCCATCTCTCTCAGTGTTGCCCAAAAACCACTGCTGCCATGGCTACGGAAAACGGGCCCGCCTCAAAGCCTGCACGCTTCTAATGAATGTGCCCTGGAGGTCGCCGTCGCCTGGTTAGATCGTTTCTGTGAGACAAATCCACTGTGAGAGGTGTTCATGTCCAGAGAAGGCACTTGTATCAGAAATATCCTCATATTTGAATATTCGACAGCAGTGGTTCTCAAACTCGGTCCTCTTCTCTTGGTTCCAGCCAATCTCTTGCACAATTAAGGTTGAACACATATGTTTCATTTCCTTCCAAATTTTTTCATTTAATTTTCTTAAACTTGCAGGGTTGGCTGGTTGGCTTGTTGTCATCTGCTTTGCATCTACCAAATGGTTATTTTTAATGGCCAGGTGTCCACACTTTCACCAATTAGGAGCCCATCGATTCACCTCAGTCTTTAAATATTTTCGCCTCTCTTTATGTAACCGTTTGCAATATAGTGCAGAAAGCACAAGGTGAATACGGGGCTTTCATTCTTCAAGACTATTTCCGACAAAATGTGCCTTAAGAGGGTAAATTATCCCTCAAAACATGAAAAGCGTAATTTAGGACCGAGTCTGGGAACTGCCGTTCTACTGTATACGACTGGATATTCGACTGTATACTTTTAATTATACAATTCTTTTAGAATAGTGTGAAAGCCTGCTTTTATTCTGTGTGGATAATGAGCCATTGCACAGTCACTTCAAACTTTGAGGCCAGAAACCTTATTTTAAGCAGTGCTGATTAGTGCCACTGTGAATATTTCCACACTGGATTATTCCTCAGCTTTTTTCTGTCTTCTTTACTAGCAAGCATTCAATTTCTGATCCCAATGAGAATGAATTTTATTTTTTATGTGAGGATGTGGGTGCAACTGATAACATTCTATGCACTGCCCCACATTCTGCTAAAAGTCGATCCTCGAATGCGGTCCTATAGGCAGGTTAAACAAGAAAAAAACACAATGGAGATAAAGTGAGTAGAAAACAGAAGGTCAGTAGATGAGAGGCACAGTAGAAAGACTGATTAGCACAGTAAAAGCATCCATTAAATTGTTTCTGTCTCTGACCTAAAGATCTAGCACCATCATCACCAACAGAAAGTCTGACAATATTCTGGTTATATTCTGGTCATATCCTGGTCATACTCAGGTCAAGTGTAGCTCCTGTTCATGGATATTCTGTGCAAGGGGGTGGTATTTTGGCGAATTAGACTGTCTCCGCATGATTCACACCCTTACGCATTTCACTAACCTGTATGATTAAGAGCAACTTTCATTCAGACTGGAAATATAAACAAAGTACAAACTGATGTATGCAGTGCACTGACCGTATCATACTATTCAGTCAGTTATTATATTAAAGAATGTTAAGATTAATTAGTACAAAAAACATCCAACAGTCATGCACCCCCTCCCCCGCCATTTTATTTGCCATTATTTCATTCATTCCGAGCAGCCTGACATTCTTGATTAAACTTAACAGAAAGCAGTTCTCTTTCGGGATTATTTTAAATTAGTTCTGCTGAGTCTTTATCTTACTTCATTACTCATATTCGAAGCTACAAATTTTTTAAAGCCCTTTGAGCACACAATCGGATATGAATTGCCTTCATATTCTGTCTGTTACCATGCAGTAAATCTTTCTTCTTAATGTCTGGGCACTATCCTTAGTTGCAGATGTAATTGTCTGGAAGCGAGGATATTTTATTCATGCAAACAGAGCTTGTTTTAAATATACTGCCAATAAAAGGTTGGCTTTGCTGGCATGTTGGAAGAGGTAGTCTGTGGTAATATGTAACACCGTTAGCTGCGAGTATGTTAACATTTAAATGGTTTGATTGCCAGTGAGCTCAACTGAGGGGTGACTGATCCCCCATACTGTGTGTGTGTGTGTGTATGTATGCATGTACATGTGGGTGTTAATGTCAGTATTTGTGTGTGTGTGTGTGTGTGTGTGTGTGTGGGGCCACAGAGGAAGGTGGCTTACATCCACTATACGGCTTGTTCCCAACCTCTCCCGGGTACAGACTTCTGTGCCAATTGCTTCTGTGTTTGAGAGCTGCTGTCCGCAGCATGAAAAATGAACCTTGATTTGAAGGGGGAAAAAAAATAAAATATATATAAATATATTAAAAAAGTAGAGTTCAGAGACCAGCTTTCCTGTCACGGTTGGTTTGGCTCAAAACTCCACAGATTTTGGAGCACTTTGGCTGCTGGGCTACGCGAGAAGGGACGAGCAGAACAGCGGAGATGTGAGAGCGCTTTATTACCACACGTACTGCAACAGTCATTTAACCAATTACAAATTTAACTCATTGGCTAATTTAACTAGATTTGACTTTTATGGATCTGGGCTTATTGACCGGACTTGGCTCGTCTCGCGTTGTTCGCAGACAGGTAAGCTCGCGCCTCTCGGTCTACACCTCGCACACCCGCTATCTGCCTGTTGAAGTGCACTTCAGAGCGATAAACCCGCCTACTTTTCAAGACACAACCAATCGACGTCGACTTCCTACCTTCACAACATCAGCTTGATAAAAGTGAGGGTGGCGAAAGCAGCCGTAGTTGAGAGTGATAAACCCGACCACTCTTCAGAACATAACCTGAAACGGACTTTATAACCCATCAAATGAGCTTCATAAGAGTGCACATGAAAGAGCGCACGATGGAAAGAGCCTCCTGCAGGGAGGGCGGGTCACTCTGGGAACCCGGGAGGCTTAAGCAGTGATTTCTCCCCGTTAGAAATCAGATACGGTCCTGGGCCAACCTGCCCACAGGGCTGTTTTAAATTTTATGGTCTCCCTGACAGGCGACGCAGGCATCCCCTGAATCATCTGTCTGCCGCCGGGCCCAGCGGCGCGCTGTGAATACGCCAAACTTTCCGCTCAACTTGACAGGGCGCAGCACAAAACTCTTTTTAGAATTGCTTTTCTGAGATAGAGTAGAGAGAGGTGGCATTTGTGTATTGATAAGAGTAGAGACAGGTGGCATTTGTGGTTTGAAGACCCAGTTCTCTACACTCCCCTACCCCCTCCCCCACTGTAACTGTGGATGTGGGCGGAGTAGACAGGTGTGAGTTTACATTCTTGAGTCCAGGGCTTCCAGGCCAGACGCCCCCCCCCCCCCCCCCCGCCCCGTTTACGGCATTCCTGCTGGACGTCAGGTGTGCTGGAGGGCAGCTGTCTGAGGACATGGCTGCTCTCTCCTTCCAAAGCACACTTCACACTAATCTATCAACCTCATGGCTACTGACCGCTTCACTGACAATTCAATTTGCAGGCTTAAACTAACAAGTGCACTCACCAAACTGCTCGCTTAAGGACCAGGCTGTGACCACCCACACACACACACACACACACACACACACACACACACAAGCATATTCATTAACATACACACACACAAACAAACAAAAGAACATAAACATGAACACCGCACATTCACACTTGCATGCACACACACACACACACAAAAGCATAAAGACACAAACACAAAAGTGCACAGATTAACACACACACACTCTGTGCTCTATCACGTAAAGCAGAGGACTGTGTGTGCCCTCCTATGAGGGGGACTGCATTAAACTCTAGCCTGATTCATAACCATATCCCAACAGCCTACAGTGTGACCACCTACAATCCGAATTATAGCCTGCAGTGCTGGGAAAGATATGAGCACCTGCATGTCATTATTGATGACCGACATTATCACAATTCGCCCCTCGCAGAAGCCAAGAGACTGAAATGAGAGTCACTTTCAGGTCGGCGCATGCGGGCGGGCCTCTTAATATTCCTCTCAGTGCTGATCTAATACCGCATGTAATTAAACTTGATATTTTATTTTACCCAATGTGGCGGCTGTTGCCAGAGCGATAATCGCCATTTTTATGCGCGCTCTGCCGTGGACGGATCGGCAGGGAGAAAGCTGTAACTGTCACCGTAACTCTCCGGCGGATGGGCCGCCAGTGTGCGGGTCAAACGTCCCGAAATGAAGGGGGGCGACAAGGTGACCCGGTGCGGCGAGGGAAGCCGGCGGACGGGGCGACGGCCGGGCGAGGAAGCGGCGTTCCCGGGCAAGCGGTAACTGTCACATCTCTCGCGGCAGCAGAGCTGATATACTTTCCTAGCAAACGCTCCTGGTTTTTTTTCTTCAGAGTCAGATTTCATCTCGAATAAACGGACGGCGGGCTCGGCGGCGGCCGCCTCAAACGATTTCTTCCGGAAACGAAACGAGAGCGATCACGCTCCCTCCTTCGGAACGGTGTTTTCGGCAGGACTGAACACCCCGCGAGTCCGCGAAGAGCCGCGTGGATGTGAGAGCTCTCACCGCAGTGGGGAAGCGCTAGGCAACCCTTTATCTCGTCCGCCTGGGCTTCGCGCTCCGCCAAAACGGCTCAAACTCAGAGCGAAACGTAGAGCGCTCCTTCGAGGGCTTTCTGCTGCCTTTTCAATTACTCCCCAGATAAAATGGCATGAAAACCTGGTCCCCCGACAAACCCCTTCAGGCAGAACTAAGCGATCTGGGATGAGCGTGCCCACGGTTCGGGGGAACCTGGATGGCATCGGCAACGGGTCATAAATGACCTTTCACGACTTGGCCGGCGGTGGCGGTGGAGTTATTCCAGTACCCGAATGCGAGCCTGTGAAAATTCCAGGTGTATATCATGCAACCGCGTGCGCCAAATGTACTTCATCAACGGAACGCCGCTCGCTCCGCACTGAAAGCGAGGCCTCCAAGAATAGAGTCGGACAGAAACACCCTAAAACCAAGAAGACCGCAGTACTGAACTTCCCTGAAACTAGCTTCCTGCACCTGCCACCCTGCGTGCGTTTAACTGAGCGGTCCCTGGCACTCCCGTCCCACGTGGATTACCCAGAGGCCTTCACTGCAAAGGCCCTCCGGTCAGATAAAGGCTAATAAATAGTAAGTTGACAGGGGTCTAGATGGATGAACTGGGCCTGCATTGTAAATATGTGGTTGTACATCTGTATGAAGGCCCACATGGCTGAAACTGTAGATAAATCTTAGAGGAATGAGACGATGGTAAAAGGAGGAGGGGGGAGGGCTCCACTGGTGGTAATAACATTTGCAAGTCAGTGTGATTTATTGGCTTTTGTAAAGAGCAGATGTTGTGAGGGGGAGGGGGCAGGGGTATGGCCCGTGTTGCGTAGCAGGGCATCCAGATGCTGACGGGGCAGGAGGGAGGGAGGGAGGGAGGGGTTACCCGAAACCCAGCGGCATTGCAATGCAATGGGCTCTACCAGTCCTCAATTTAGACTCTCCTCCTCCTCCTCCTCCTCCTCCTTTTCATTTCTACATCTGTGTGCCAGAGCCGCTCCCGAGACGGGGACATGAGGCAGGAGGCGGGCCACGGTGTTGGTGTCGCTCGATGTTGGGCGCGGCGAATCAAGTGCCCCGAACCGAATGCCCCCCTCGCTCTGAGTGGAAACCCTACAGGTCCCCAGAGTCAAGCCTGCGTTCCGGTAATGAACTTGTATCAGCTTACCGCTTAATTCTTCTCCTTCCACATTACCCAGGAGAGAGCTTAGCCACGCACGCCCTGCCGATCACAGGGTCCTGACACATTACGGGACTGCGGGGCCAGCAGGAGCACCGCGGGGCGAGGCCATGAACCCTTGCGCTCGTATAAGGAAATATGCAGTCAGAAAGGGCAGCTGAAACCGTCATACTTTTAACCTCTCCTGCTTTTTATCCTTCCGTTTGAACATCTCAAAGAGCACTTAGCCGTCGCTGAGAGACAGAGAGACAGAGACAGAGAGAGAGAGAGAGAGAGAGAGAGAGAGACCTGATGTTTTTGACATATCCAGGACACGCTGAGCGTTTGGTGCGGGCGTCCCGGAGCCCCTAGAGATGCAGCTAGCAGCTGGGGAAACGGGGAGTTGGAACAGGGGGCCCTTCTCGCCTCAGTGCGCTGTAATGGGAGAGCACAGACGAAGGCGGGAGATGGCTTTTCCGGCGGTAAGCGATGCCCCTTGGTGGGGCGCGGCTATCCCGGCTGCCCGGGACAGGTAGCAGTCCCCCAGCCCCCTCCTGCCTCTGGAGCAGGACATGGGCACTGAGGCAGGGGGCAAGGGGGCCCAGGACCGCGGAGGGACGAGGGAAGCCGGACATTACGGTAATTGTACCCCTAATATCTGGCTGGCAAATCGAGACCCACGAATCATGTTTTTGCTCGGCAGGAGCTTAAGATGTGCAAATCTGGCGACCGGCCTCTGGCGGACCCGCCGCTCGCAGCCGCATCTTAATGAGCAGCTGCTGCTCCCCGAGCCCGCCTCTCTCTTAATGAGCTCCCTCCCTGGCAGAGCAGCTCCGCTCTCTGGGGCCCTCGGCTGTAATGGGTCATCGCAGGAATGGGGAGCGACTCCTGTCGAGAAAAAAAAAAAAAAACTCCAGAAGGAACTCCTTAATGGCGCCAGTCTTTACGGCGTTCACAAACCCCGTCGTCACGTCGACCAGCGGTCTATGCCATTTGGGGTCGGCCAGTGGTCTATGCCATTTGGGCTAATCCTACAAGTCGATGGTTAAATGGAATCGGCTCCCCCTCAGCTCATTGATGTAAACCATCTATCCCCCTTGGCTCAGTGATGTGAACATCTATCTCCCTTGGCTCAGTGATGTAAACATCTATCTCCCTCGACTCAGTGATGTAAACATCTATCTCCCTTGGCTCAGTGATGTAAACATCTATCTCCCTAGCTGAGTGAGGGCTATTGGTGACAGTGGGAAATGAGACTGAGCGCATCTCACAGGACGCTGTGCTGGTGAAATGCTCGTCTGTGTTTAAGGGTCTGTGGTGATTGCTGATGGTCTAAATTAAGGCTTCGGCCCTGGTAAATCTGTTCAAAACACTCCTTACAGGCTGTCCTGCTTGCTGAATCTCTTTCTCTCTATCTCTCTCTCCACCTCTTTCCGATTACATCTCTTGCACACCGGCCTGTTTTTGTCTCTCATTCTCTCCCTCCCACCCCATTCGTTTCATGTTATCTCTGTCTCCAAATCTTTCTCTTTATTTGCCCTTTCACATTTCTCTCCATCTCTTTCTCATCCTCTCCCAGTCTCAGCCATTTCTCTCTCCCCATCGCTCTCTCTCTCTCTCTCTCCCCCCCCATCTCTCTCTCTCTCTCTCTGCCTGCCTGGTTCTGTGGTTATACATGTTTCCAACGGCCCCCGCAGCCGAACCCCTATGATGGGAACGCCTCTGGATTAGCAACCTCCCCGACACATCCGCTGCACACCTAAGCGCCGTGCAAATCGCCTACACACCGCGTCTGTACAGACGTTTACCAGCTTACCAGCACCACGGTTTCCATGGGCGCCACGCACCCCGCCACCGATACATGTGTCGGGCGGCACTGTAGTGCAGCGGTTAGGGCTTGCAACGCAGGGCCCTTGAACTAGGTATTTATGCTGATACAAGTCAGCGTATATCCAACTTGTTTAAGTCTCTCGAGATAAGAGCGCCCTCTAAACGCCTGGGAAAATAAGTGCTCTCGCATCCCCTGTGATTATCAGGTAATCCCGCTAATGCTCCTCTTTAAAGGACTGTGTGAGAGCCACTACATGAATCCATTTTACACTACAGTACAAATAACAGCCACACCGACGGCACTCTGCAGGACTATTTTCTTACGTTTTGGAAGTTTGTTTGTTTTCCTTCAACAGCTACTTTGGACATTTATTACTGCTCATTTCCCTCCTCGAAATAAACACAAATGCTCTCACGGCACCGTTTTAGAATTTATAACTATTGCGTATCTCGGGCAAGAAACATGCCCCCCCCTCTCCCCCACTTAATAAATAATTCACCTGGTATATTCAGGAGGAGGGCTACTTCATATCAACACATTAAGCCAGGCTCTCTCATCCAATTCGGGCTCCCATAAGTTGCGTCCAAACACAATTTCGCTTACAGTTGCAGACGGCGTACACTTAGGATAAAAATCCATTTCCCAGAGCCGCTAGAGCCGAGTTTGCGATAATGGTTTTGTTTAAATAGACAGGTATCGGCAGACTAAAAAAAGGCTAATCGTGACTTTGGACGAAATTCTCTTTTACGAGTTAAAACTTTTCCGTAAGCTTTTTGCGGCAAGTATATTCTACTTAGAGCCCAGGCGCTAAACCTCCACAAGACTGACGAGTCGTCGTTTAGCTCCGCGCGGCGCATCTGTGATGCCGCGATCCCTCCTGCTTAATCACCTTGCGGCTTTCTTAACGCGGGTAATGTGAAGATGACAGTCCTTTAAGCCTGAAGGGCGTCTAATTGATGGGAATTAATACCTCGATCCCTCGCGCGGCCTCAAAAAATCGACCGGAAAATGAGTTGTTCCGGACACGCCTGCCGCCCCCGTTTCAAGAAGCCTCTCAATCACGTAAACGCGTGTGACGAGATGTTAATTCGGCGGGATTTAGGGAGGGCGCTCTCTCCGAAACAGCGTTTCTATAGTTTCAGATTTCGGTACTAAATCAGAGGGAGAACCGCGAGTAGAGATTTGCGGAGTCGGCCGTCCTGACCTAGAGCTAATGTGCACCAGAGATATTGCATTAATTCACAGCGTTGGCGGGAGTCATTAGCGGGAGGGTGAGAGGGAGGGAACGCGCTTCTTAGAGTCAAACTCTATCTGAGGAAAGCTATAGGGTAGAAAGGGGTAATGTGCTCAGGTATCCATTTTGCTTTTCCGCGTATCGCATTTGAATTTGAGCGCCTGGCCCTCTACTGATGCGCTAAGCACTGTACAGCCGTATAAACCGCATCAGCGATGCACCCTGACCTGCAGACGCGCTCCGTTCGTTATAACCAACCCACATCAGCAATGCACCCTGACCTGCAGACGCGCGCCGTTCGTTATAACCAACCCGCATCAGCAATGCACCCTGACCTGCAGACGCGCACCGTTCGTTATAACCAACCCGCATCAGCAATGCACCCTGACCTGCAGACGCGCTCCGTTCGTTATAACCAACCCGCATCAGCAATGCACCCTGACCTGCAGACGCGCTCCGTTCGTTATAACCAACCCGCATCAGCAATGCACCATGACCTGCAGACGCGCTCCGTTCGTTATAACCAACCCGCATCAGCAATGCACCCTGACCTGCAGACGCGCGCCGTTCGTTATAACCAACCCGCATCAGCAATGCACCCTGACCTGCAGACGCGCTCCGTTCGTTATAACCAACCCGCATCAGCAATGCACCCTGACCTGCAGACGCGCTCCGTTCGTTATAACCAACCCGCATCAGCAATGCACCCTGACCTGCAGACGCGCTCCGTTCGTTATAACCAACCCGCATCAGCAATGCACCCTGAACTGCAGACGCGCTCCTTTCGTTATAACCAACTCGCATCAGCAATGCACCCTGACCTGCAGACGCGCTCCGTTCGTTATAACCAACCCGCATCAGCAATGCACCCTGAACTGCAGACGCGCTCCTTTCGTTATAACCAACTCGCATCAGCAATGCACCCTGACCTGCAGACGCGCGCCGTTCGTTATAACCAAACCGCATCAGCAATGCACCCTGACCTGCAGATGCGCTCCGTTCGTTATAACCAAACCGCATCGTGCAATGCAACATGACCTGCAGACGCGCGCCGTTCGTTATAACCAACCCGCATCAGCAATGCACCCTGAACTGCAGACGCGCTCCTTTCGTTATAACCAACTCGCATCAGCAATGCACTATGACCTGCAGACGCGCTCCTTTCGTTATAACCAACCCGCATCGTGCTGTTGTGTGCCTGTTTCAGCGCCGCTTAGAGATAGCCTGTCGTTAACATTCAGAAAGGAGGAAGGGTAAGCAGAGGGTAAACTAATGAGGAACAGACACATTTAAAGGCAGACCTGACATAGAAGATCTGTTCTCGTGGCTCGTGCCTTTGCTTGATGAAGTGGCGAGCATGCGGAGGGGCTGCTGGGATTGGACAGGGCTGGAGAGGCGTGTCCAGAGGGGGCGGAGTTTGAGTGGGGAGCTGGTTAAGTGCACAGGCTCTTCCATCTCACCATTACATTGTTACACCATTGCAGATTTACAGCATTACGCAATTACACCACTACACATGCACAAACCTGTAGTTTCTGATCAAACTGTGTTCATTTTTGGGGATGGAGGGAGGGGTGACCGGGCTTTTTACCACTCATTATCAAAGAAGTTGAAACCTCGCACCCTTTCTGTCACTCGTAAGGTGCGTCATTAGTGAAAATGGAGAGATTCTCACCCGACTGCGATGTGTCTCTCAGTTAAGAGATGAAATTCCCACACTGGAGGGGGAAAACCATCGGGAAAAGGAACATTTTGATCTGGTGCCATACTCTGGAAGGAGAGACTTCTGAACCCCACATAACGAAGCCCCCCTCCCCACTCCCAGGAGCCCTGGGGGACGCCCAAATGAATAACAGGAGGTTTCTGGGCTGTAATACGCGGTACTCATCCACACCCCTTTATGAATTTTCAGAAGATGCATGGAATGGGAATGTTTCAGCTTGAGCAGTAGGGAGACGGCACTTTAGTGTAAGAATGCAGAGTTGAGTATAATCCATCTGTGTGGGTACTGAAGGCAGAAGGCCGGAGAGGTTTAATATTTAAAGCCTGACAGAACATGAGTGATGCCGTTTGACAGGGAGACCCCAGCCTGTCACTGTGATGACACAGCCCTCCTGGTCTCTGTCACGTCACATCACTGCTGACATTTCCAGGTCTGACATCCCCCTCTCTACTCTGTGTGTGTGTGTGTGTGTGTGCACGCGTGTATGTGTGTGTGTGTGAGGGTGTATATGTGTGTGCGTATGTGAGGTAGTGTGTGTGCGAGGGAGTGTGCGTGTGTGTTTTGTGTGTGCGTGCATGTGCGTGTGTGTGTGCGTGTATATGTTTGTGTGTGCGCGCATGTGAGGGAGTGTGTGTTTGTGTGTGCAAGGGAGTATGTGTGTGTGTTTTGTGTGTGCGTGTGCAAGGGAGTATGTGTGTGTGTGTGTGTGCGAGAGAGTGAGTGAGTGCGTGCGTGTGTGTGTGTGTGTGCGAGAGAGTGAGTGAGTGCGTGCGTGTGTGTGTGTGTGTGTGCGAGAGAGTGAGTGAGTGCGTGCATGTGTGTGTGCGTGTGCAAGGGAGTATGTGTGTGTGTGTGTGTGCGAGAGAGTGAGTGAGTGCGTGCGTGTGTGTGTGTGTGTGAGAGAGAGGGAGTGAGTGCGTGTGTGTGTGTGTGTGCGTGTGCGAGAGAGTGAGTGAGTGCGTGCGTGTGTGTGCGTGTGTGAGAGAGAGGGAGTGAGTGCGTGTGTGTGTGCGCGTGTGAGAGAGAGTGAGTGAGTGCGTGTGTGTGTGTGCGTGTGTGAGAGAGAGGGAGTGAGTGCGTGTGTGTGTGTGTGTGTGTGCGCGTGTGAGAGAGAGGGAGTGAGTGCGTGTGTGTGTGTGTGTGTGTGTGCGCGTGTGAGAGAGAGGGAGTGAGTGCGTGTGTGTGTGTGTGTGTGTGTGTGTGAGAGAGAGGGAGTGAGTGCATGTGTGTGTGTGTGTGTGTGCGCGCGTGTGTGAGAGAGAGGGAGTGAGTGTGTGTGTGTGTGTGTGCGCGCGTGTGAGAGAGAGGGAGTGAGTGCGTGTGTGTGTGCGCGCGTGTGAGAGAGAGGGAGTGCGTGCGTGTGTGTGTGTGCGCGTGTGAGAGAGAGGGAGTGAGTGCGTGTGTGTGTGTGTGTGTGTGCGCGCGTGTGAGAGAGAGGGAGTGCGTGCGTGTGTGTGTGTGTGTGTGTGTGTGCGCGTGTGAGAGAGAGGGAGTGAGTGCGTGTGTGTGTGTGTGTGTGTGTGTGCGTGTGAGAGAGAGGGAGTGAGTGCGTGTGTGTGTGCGCGCGTGTGAGAGAGAGGGAGTGCGTGCGTGTGTGTGTGTGTGTGTGTGCGCGTGTGAGAGAGAGGGAGTGAGTGCGTGTGTGTGTGTGTGCGCGCGTGTGAGAGAGAGGGAGTGAGTGTGTGTGTGTGTGTGTGTGCGCGTGTGAGAGAGAGGGAGTGAGTGCGTGTGTGTGTGTGTGTGCGCGCGTGTGAGAGAGAGGGAGTGAGTGCGTGTGTGTGTGTGTGTGCGCGTGTGAGAGAGAGTGAGTGAGTGCGTGTAATAATAAATAACAATCCTTTCTTCCCCTCTGGGTACAGGCTTTGAGTCAGGACAGCACAGTCACTTCCGATTCCTGTGCCAAATGTCTCTCCCTCCACACCGTGGGATGGAAACAATGCCCACACTGGACACTAAAATACAGACCTCTGATAACACAGACGCTTTCTTGGACATTATTATTTTATTTCATATGTTGAGAGATATTTAGAGCATAAAAGCAACCTAAATGACTTACTCATGCTATGAATTGTAACTGTGTGTGAGGCCAAGCCTATGGCATTGCTTTGAATGTTCCGAACAGCTAGTTAATGGCAGTTAAAGTTAACAGAGTAGCTAGTTAATGGCAGTTAACATTCACTGTGTGCTGCAGTACTGGGAAGGCACTATTCAAACACAAGAATAATATGTGGTAAAAATGGTATCACAGATAATCTCCTCCTCTTTCATGTTATTTATGTGACAAGCAGACAAGGTAGAAACAAACTCTTCTGTACTTTGCATTGAGCAGTAAAGTGTTAAAGAGAAGTGAATATTTTTTTCAGATATCTTTTGTCAATAAAAGTGCGCATGGGAAGTTTAATGGCTTAATCGCTTCGTAATTAAAACAATCGGACAATTAACCTGCTGTCTTCAGTGATGTGGATGAATGAGATCCAGCTATTGGCCAATTTGCCGATGGGCCATTAGCGGTGAACTTGAACGTCCCTGGCGGATTCACGATGGAAAAATCCCGCTGCGTCAGGGATGCGGCACGCAGGCAGGAGAGACTGCTTGGTACGGGCATCACACCCTCGCTGCCATCCGCCTGCGACTTCAGAAACCATCTCTGGCGCAGTGTTTATAGAAGGCCTGTGAAAAACCTGCGACCTTCCTCATCTCCGTCAGGAAACCTGCTTTGGGCGTCTGCAAACTAAACGGTTTCCGCCGTTTGCGTTTGTCCTCAAAGGCCCCCCACACACACCCTCGGTTTGCAAGGTGGCAACAAGGGGGGGGGTGATTTTGGGGGCGAGGTGCACTTTCCCTGCTCATATTGGCAGCAGACCCGGCCAGCGCCGGTCAGGCAGAGGCAGGGTTCTCCCGGGCAGCACGGAAGCTCTACGGCCGCAATCGTCTCGTCTCGGTTCAAACCGCGCTCGCCCCGCCTGAGAGAACCAGCTGACACAGCCTACATAGCCACCGAGGCGGTTCAGAACAAGTGCCTCGCTCGAGGGCAGAGCGGCAGTGCAGGCATCGAACCCGCAACCGCTAAAACGCTAAACCCATTTCCTCAAGTGCTCAGCCACGCTGCTGTTACGGGACCCGAGGCATCTCTGCCTTTCAAACATCATTTATTGATGCTTCAGATCGCTGAGGTGAAATGGTGTTATGGAAATAGACGGAAAGGCAGTTTAAATAAACATGAAAAAAGGACGTTGCCTTTCTCTACTCCATGATTTATGCAGAGTCAGACTTTTTGAACAGATGATCTCAGGCGTATCAATTATCTTCAGTAATAAACACAAAACAAGCGGATGTTTGGATGTGAAGACAATCACTGCAATAAAAAAAATGGCATGTCTTAGCCTTTGTCTATGACCCCACCTTCACAAAACACCAAAATGTACTTTTCACTGTCAGAATGGAAGCTAACTGAATACAACTGTAACCTTGTTTAACCTACAAGAGTAAACTAAACTCACTTTTTTTCCCCTTACAACACAACTCTTGAAAACGTCAGCATATTTCTTAATGGTCTTTCAACGCGGTATTGTTCTGTAAAATCAAACTATCCATTTGCTCGCTGAGACAAAAGAAAATGGCCGTTTGCGCTGACAAATGGCTCTGATGCGGCCTCAGCTCCCAGTGGTACAACACTCTGGCATCAGCAAGACAGACAGACAAACTCCACTGGATATACACACCAAGCAAAACGCTATAACCTTAAAGCTTGGGTAAATATACCACTGTTACTAGATATCCCCAGACACGATTCAACAGTCACAGTCCTGTCTATGAACAGTAAACACACTGCCAGTATGAATGTCGTACAAAAGCGTATATGTCACCTTAATATGGCTATTGAATGAGACAATTTGTCTCAGACAAATAACAATACTGTTATCTGTTGACCTCAATCACCTTTCAGAAGCAATATTCCCCCAAAATACATGCATTATTTATCCCTTTTTTTTTTACAATGAGAAGGTTCTTCATTATGGTGACCAACAGCAAAAAAAACTTTATTAATAATAATTATTCATTATAAATGATTAATAACTGTAGTCATTTTTTCCTTTTTTTCCCCACTTTTTGAAAAATGTATCAAAGCAAGAGTACATTTGTGAGCCATTTTTTAATGTTTTAAAAGTACGTGTGTTATAAATAATAAAATCAAACCAGTGGGACGGAGAGCTGAGAGCAGTGCTGTCAGAGAAAACACAATTTATTCTGTCTCCTCTCTACCCTCCAGATCAGCCCCAAACTAACTCACACTCCCCACCTGCAAATGAGCAACACCATTATTTTTCTCCTTTAACTCAACTGGCCAGGATCCTCAGGCAGGCAGAAACATACACACACACACACACACACACACACACACACACACACACACACACACACACACACACACACACACAGACAGACAGACAGACACACAACAGACACATACATACACACATACACACACACACACACACAAACACACACACACACAGCCAAAGACACAGTTGTGTGTGCATTATTTGCACGTGTTTTTGTGTGTGCTTGTGTGGACACGTGTACAAACCTATGCATGCATTTTCTCATGCGTATGTTCGCGCACGTGCCTGTGTTTGCCTGCCCTGAACGCACGCGCATTTGCTGTTGTATACGTGTGTACACAAGCATGCTCGCGCCTGTGTTTGCCTGCCCTGAACGCACGCGCATTTGCTGTTGTATACGTGTGTACACAAGCATGCTCGCGCCTGTGTTTTCCCTATCCGCTCGGGAGCTTACGTTGGAGCGCACGGCTCCACGCCTCAAGGCTGAAGGGATCGCCCCACGCCGGCCGTCAATTATTCATAGCGGAGAGAGGACACGTATCGCCGGCCAGCCCACTGCACTACCCCCCTCAGTGGCAGCTGTGCCCCACAGCAATCTCCCTCTCTGTGTCCAAATCACAGCTGCACACAAACAAGGCACCGGGGACCGCGCTCGACTGCCGCCGGCCCCACTTCATAACACAAACGCTGAGAGTAAGTAAAGCGGCTCGCTCCTCCGTCGGGCACGCTCCCCTCCCTCCCCGGGGGATTTCCTCCTTTCCCAAAGTTCAGGGGAAACGGGCGACCCTTCCGGAAGCTTCCGCCGCTTCACCCTACATCTCAAATTCGCTCCTCAATATCCCCCTCCCCCTCTCCAGGCATTAATGAGGTAGAAAACACGTGCGCACACCGCGGCTGGAGACTGCAGGCACCGACCAGGATTTCACAGGAGTGGCAGATACCGTAACAAGAGCACGACACCGTGAACAAACCGCCGTTTCATTCACGCCCCGGGCCGAGGCTGCTAGTTCGCAGCGAAGTGAAAACAAAGCCCCCCCCTCCCCCTCCCCCTCCCCCTCCCCCTCCTCCTCGGCACCTGAGCAGAACGTGATGGGGTGTGTTACTGTAAACGGTGTTATGCAGAGATGGCAGTTTGCAAACACGAGCAGTAGCTTCGGGTCATGTGTTACCTGTGGAAATTACTCTGTTCAAAAAAGGCGAGAGTGCAGATTGCGCGTTGGGGGTAGGGGGTAGGGGGTAGGGGGTAGGGGGGGGGGGGGGGGGGACTAAACTAATGAGAGACCCTCCGACCGCGACCGCTAGAGGAGACCGAGGAAGACGGAGGTGGGAGGGTCCACCCGGAGCGGTATTATCGCAGGCTTTCCCAGCCGCTCGACGCAGGCGGCGCCGCTAACGGCCCGCGTGACGGTTTAACTGCCGAGAATAACGGGCCGTCGGGCCCCGGTTCTCACACAGCCAGGAAGATAAAGCCCTTTCCCTGAACATAGCCCGACAAAACATTAAACACAAACACATCAAACAAACACACAGAAAGCTCATACGTGCTCAATGCATAAAACCTGTGGGTATCCTTAACATGAAAAATACGTAGGCTGCGCATGGATCAGGTGCAGCATTTCCAGATAGCCGTTTAAGCCTAATAGCGATGGGTCGTATTTAACAGTTGAGATACAAATGGGAAGGTTTGGGGGGGGGTGGGGGGGGGGGGGGGGGGGCAGCAATTTTATCTTTAAACTATTCATTGGGCTCAACCAGCTGTCATTGATTTTGCTTGATTAACAAGCATAGCAGGTACGCTAATAATCTAAGTCATTGGCAAATCAGTTTTTGGGAAAGTTTTTCTTCAGCTGTGTCTTCACCTGTCTTCATGTCTTGTTAAAGGATGTAAACAATAAGCTAAATGCAGAAAAATCTATTTAATCATTACAGATAATGCACCTCAGGGAAAAACATAAATTACTCCTTTAACTACCACATTAGCTTTCAGTACAACACGCAATAATAGACTAGAGGGGGAAAAAAGACCATCTTCTTCAGGCTCGTTTAAACTGCAGGAAATGCAACAATCAGCTAAACGGGTCTTTAGGTCGTTGGTATTCACAGCGGGCAGGGGGGGGATCAGTGACCCGCGGAGAGCTTCCGAAAAGAGTGCCGTTCGTTCTGCGTGCCCCTGACAGAACGGCGGGATCCGCTGGGGGGTGGTTGATGGGCTGTGCCTAATTGATCAATTAAAGCAGTAGATTACACAGCCCGCTCTCCTTGTCTGGTGCCTCGGTGTGTGAAACGGTTGCGGATTTCAAGGCGGAAAAACAAAAAGGAGCGGAGTCCAAAGCCTCACCAGGACCGGGGTCTGGAACCGCTCTTTGCGCCGGCGGGTAAAGCCATTTGCATTCACAACCCAGGAAAACATATCCGAGTTGACTGAAGGCCTCAACTGACATTCTCAGTCTGTCAACTCCGGACCCGGAGGGCAGGTCTACGTGGCTGGTTTTTGTTCCAACCAATTACCTTAGTTTCAGTTTTCTGACAGCTCTATAAACTACGCTGGTTCACTCCTGGTGTGCTTGGGCTCAGTAAAATCCTTAGGACGCAGTCTGTGGCTGTTGCTGGCACTTACACAAATGTCAGCAAAGAGCAGCAAAAAAATCCTGAAACGTATTGGTCCTTTTTGTACGTCCCTGCTCTCGAGCCGCACACATGCCGAAAGTTCTGATTCAACTGTGCTCTCTTTTAAAAAAACCTTTCAGCCTAGAGCGAGGAAAGCAGAAGCATTGCACCTTAGCTGGGCCTGCTTAAACCTTCGGAATCACGTAGCACACAATCAATCACTTCTGGTCTTCGTATCAGAACGTTTTAGCCCTAATTTAGTTCCTTTTACTTCGCCCGCACCACGTTGGTAAAGCTCGCCGTACACCACCGGTTTACGCTTTAACTCTAGAGAGTGCCTACTGACATACTAGAGAGTGCTTCTGATTAGACAGTTAAAGCTTTTGAATGAAAATAATTTCCCTGTCGTGTCTATGAGGAGGTGGGATAATCCAACAACTGCCGATGACAAGCAACCCTACACGTATAAACACTCAATAATATGAGCTTTTATTAAAAAATCTGCAAATGGCACCATAAAAACGGTCAGAGCAGCTATTGCTTTAACTAGGCTTGGCTGGATTGCATCTGGTTTAAAAGTGTGTCCTTAATAACATTTTATTTCTTTTTTCTTATCCACATTCATTACTTTGCTTTACTTTGCATAAAAGACCCCTTTAATGTATTCTAAATTAAAAAATGGTAAGGATATTTGTATAGCCTACATGAAATGAGTGAAAATGTTATATTCACAGGCTCCAGAGCTCCTCATTCAACATTAAAAGCAAACAAAGAGCTCCAAGCCAGATGAGAATGCAGAGAATTGTAAAATGGAATGTTTTGTGTGTGTGCAGTTCCTTTCATACGAGAGAGAGGCTCTTATCCTTGCATGGTGAAACTTGTATAGAACTACAATGTTGTAGGACTGTGTCGGTGATCGGTGGGCAGAAAGAACCATACGGTTCTGAAATCATAGCTGGGTCAGAGAGAGGCGAAGCACTCCACGATTGGCCGTGTGAGAACTTGTGTGGCCTTCGTGTGACCTCCACTCCCCGATTCAGTAGCCGTCTGGTCGTTACGTGCGTCACCTTCACTCACCCCATATGGAAATGAAAAATATTGCAGTACACACAATTTTAAATATATTTTGAAGATAATTTTGATATATTTACAATATACTGCAGCATATTCTTTTTCCATAGGGGACTTAAGCTTGGGTAGGGGGAGGTGGTGTGGTGTGTACCAAACAGTGAAGACTATTCTGGCTCGTTGTACCCAGAGCACTCGTACACTGTGATCATATGTTTACTCTCTTTCAATCAATTACATTTCATTGGAAACTGACAAATTGCACACAAGTTGTGTGTCTGACAAAAGTGCGGACAAATTGGGAAGCGTCCCAAGAAATACGGCAATCCACGTTTCCATTTCAAACCACGTTTCCATCACCTTGCTGTTCGTAGCCTGACGACATCTCGTCACAAAATGCTAATGAACGCCGGGCTCCCGCGAACAGTCTCGCTGAAGCCTCCCTTAATGGAAAGCCATTAACGAGATTCTCCGGCTAAAGCATATAATCAATTCGGCACATTTCAAAATGTAGCACGGTGAGCGCATTTTAATTAAACACAAACACGTTTCGAGAGGAGCGTTTTCATTACGGTAACACTCGAAAAAGTTTGAGAGCGAACAAACGGAATGATAAATTAATAAGCTTTTTTTCCCAGCGTATATGCCGGAGCGTATGACTGCTTCATTTAAAGGTGCTTTTTACATGACAAACAGGCTTTTTAGTGCCACTTCAGGATTGAAATTGACGTGCTAATTCCCCCGTGCACAGTGACGGCTTAATGCACCCAAAGCCGGGTGGATCTCCCCGCATCTTTATACAAACAAAATGGAGCTTCGCCGCAAAAAAGCACGCAGCAGAAATGCGCATGGGGGACTCCGCGTCCAAGATAAAACATCTTGCACACCACCTTTGGACTTCACCTGCGGCTTCCTCCTCAAACAAAGACGGGCCCGACGTCTGGCCGGTGAAGTGCAGCGGTTGGAGACTCGTGCAGGTCTGATTCCCGGGCGGGCCACTACAGATGTACCACTGAGCAAATTCAACAAGAGTTGCTTCAGGAAATATCTAGAAAAATAACATGAGCTGCTTCAGCAAATATCCAGCAACACAACATGAGCTACTTCAGTAAATATCCAGCAACATAACATGACCTGCTTCAGTAAATATCCAGCAACATAACATGACCTGCTTCAGTAAATATCCAGCAACATAACATGACCTGCTTCAGTAAATATCCAGCAACACAACATGAGCTACTTCAGTAAATATCCAGCAACATAACATGACCTGCTTCAGTAAATATCCAGCAATATAACATGACCTGCTTCAGTAAATATCCAGCAATATAACATGACCTGCTTCAGTAAATATCCAGCAACATAACATGACCTGCTTCAGTAAATATCCAGCAACATAACATGACCTGCTTCAGTAAATATCCAGCAACATAACATGACCTGCTTCAGTAAATATCCAGCAACACAACATGAGCTACTTCAGTAAATATCCAACAACATAACATGACCTGCTTCAGTAAATATCCAGCAACATAACATGACCTGCTTCAGTAAATATCCAGCAACATAACATGACCTGCTTCAGCAAATATCCAGCAATATAACATGACCTGCTTCAGTAAATATCCAGCAACATAACATGACCTGCTTCAGTAAATATCCAGCAACATAACATGACCTGCTTCAGTAAATATCCAGCAACATAACATGACCTGCTTCAGTAAATATCCAGCAACATAACATGACCTGCTTCAGTAAATATCCAGCAACATAACATGACCTGCTTCAGTAAATATCCAGCAACACAACATGAGCTACTTCAGTAAATATCCAGCAACATAACATGACCTGCTTCAGTAAATATCCAGCAATATAACATGACCTGCTTCAGTAAATATCCAGCAATATAACATGACCTGCTTCAGTAAATATCCAGCAACATAACATGACCTGCTTCAGTAAATATCCAGCAACATAACATGACCTGCTTCAGTAAATATCCAGCAACATAACATGACCTGCTTCAGTAAATATCCAGCAACACAACATGAGCTACTTCAGTAAATATCCAACAACATAACATGACCTGCTTCAGTAAATATCCAGCAATATAACATGACCTGCTTCAGTAAATATCCAACAACAAAACATGACCTGCTTCAGTAGCCTAAATATCCAGCAACATAACATGACCTGCTTCAGTAAATATCCAGCAACATAACATGACCTGCTTCAGTAAATATCCAGCAACACAACCTGACCTGCTTCAGTAAATATCCAGCAACACAACATGACCTGCTTCAGTAAATATCCAGCAACACAACCTGACCTGCTTCAGTAGCCTAAATATCCAGCAACATAACATGACCTGCTTCAGTAAATATCCAGCAACATAACATGACCTGCTTCAGTAGCCTAAATATCCAGCAACATAACATGACCTGCTTCAGTAAATATCCAACAACATAACATGACCTGCTTCAGTAAATATCCAGCAATATAACATGACCTGCTTCAGTAGCCTAAATATCCAGCAACATAACATGACCTGCTTCAGTAAATATCCAGCAATATAACATGACCTGCTTCAGTAAATATCCAGCAATATAACATGACCTGCTTCAGTAAATATCCAGCAACATAGCATGAGCTGCTTCAGTAAATATCCAGCAACATAACATGAGTTGCTTCAGTAAAATGGATGATATTTATGCCTAAAGTGTGAGCTCTGGAAAGAACGAGGGCTAAATGCATAAAGGTGATATAATTCCTTCCAGAGTGACGCAGATTGTATATATAAATAAATAAAAATGGGGGGAGGAGCAGAGGATCCAGGATTTCCGCGTGGTTCAGCCACAGGCGGGCAGTCACTCTGCCGTGCTCCGGAGTTTGGGAGTCGTTTGGGGCCAAAACAAGTTGACAAAACACCTACGCCCTGGAGATCGCTGTGGGCTCGTACCCTGAAAATCCCGTCGCACTCCACAGAGCGTCTGCCATTTACACCCACTGATGTCCAGGATGGATTTTTCCCACATAAAAGCCCTTTTTGAACTTGAATTGTACTCTAGAAAAAGGGTAAAGCCAATTTTGTGGGTTTGATATACTGTGTGGCAACTCCATTTTCCTACATACACAGCTACAGAGAATGCGCATCACCTTCTGATGAATTAACTAGTGTTCGAGAATAAACACATTAGTGAGCCCTGACGAAGTTAAAAATAATAAAATAACGGCACTCATTGACAAAACTACAACTTAGTGAAGAGCTTTTTATTATTAGAAATGCTTACCTGGCTTAGCAGCTAAAGGGACAATAAAATGCAGCGCAGCTTGTTATCTTGATCAGACGAGCTTTCAACTCAAGACACTTTTGATAAAAGATTAAGGAAGAAAAGCTACTATTATTAGCTATAATGCTGCTGAGCTGTTCTGAGCACCGTTCTTAACCTCAGTTGCTTCCATTATCCACCGTTTAAATGCATATTATGCGGGAGAAAGGTAAGGTTGAAGCCGCACCAGGTAAGCAAATCAACGACAATAAAGATACAGACTGGGACAGAGGAGGTGCGGAAAACAGCCGGCGTCAAAGCGATGTCGAGCACCTCAGAAACGATCACAGACGTCTCCCGCTAGCTCACGGCTTTGCGTTTGTCAGCGCGATAACGGAGACAATCCTCCACACTGCCACATGGTGATAAGGGCGCTTTGAGCCGAATGCCATAACAGGGATAATCCTCATTACGTCTCGTATGATTTGCAGATGATAGGTTCCCATCTTGGCCTCCAACTATGAAAAATAACATCATAATAATAATATCTAATGGGGAAGGGGGGGGGATTACCCTTAATCTAGATCCTCCTTAATCTACTGGTTGTGAATCCAGTTTGGCTATAAGGCATGTCAGCCCCAGTGCTGTGGTTGAGGGAGGAGTCCGTGACATCAGGTGTCAAAGGTCAGAGGTCAGAGGTCTTTTTTGACCCCCCAAACTGGAAACTCTGAGGATCAGGGCACAGGACTAGATTTGTCTCAGGGAACAATTTGGTTACTGGTGACCTGGTTTCAGCGCGATATCCCCCCCGGAGGATTTCCACAACAGCCACGCCTCACTTCACCTCGGCTAGACCAGTCAGACCTCCCTGTAGCGGGTTCTACCCTCGCACCCCTCCAACTCCCCCCATTCCCCGCTAGCGCGTCGGATGCTAATGCGTCAACGCCAGAATATTTCATCTCCGAGGACGGTTATGATCAATAACGGCGCCCATTACACTGAGAGATGATTTGGTTTAGATTACCCCATTGCACAAATCTGCCGCCTCAGCGAAAAAGGAGGCGCGAACAAATGAAAATATATCAAGTGCGAAATAAATTACGTTCGCAAATGAAATAATGACTCGAGGACGGCCAGGCCTCACGCAACCTATAAATGGAACATGGCGAGTTTCGCAGCCGCCGGCATCTGCTCTGGCGAGGGAGATCTGCTCTGGCGAGGGGGATCTGCTCTGGCGAGGGGGAGCTGCTCTGGCGAGGGGGATCTGCTCTGGCGAGGGGGATCTGCTCTGGCGAGGGGGAGCTGCTCTGGCGAGGGGGAGCTGCTCTGGCGAGGGGGATCTGCTCTGGCGAGGGGGAGCTGCTCTGGCGAGGGGGAGCTGCTCTGGCGAGGGGGATCTGCTCTGGCGAGGGGGGAGCTGCTCTGGCGAGGGGGAGCTGCTCTGGCGAGGGGGATCTGCTCTGGCGAGGGGGATCTGCTCTGGCGAGGGGGAGCTGCTCTGGCGAGGTGGATCTGCTCTGGCGAGGGAGGATCTGCTCTGGCGAAGGGGAGCGGGTTTCACAGACCCATCCTGTGTGGAGACGCAGCGAGCTGTCGATCACGGACTCATTTGACCCGACTGAAAGGGAAAAACAAAATGATTGGCTGAAATCAGCGATCTTGTAGCCTCGCCCGCTCCTCTTTTTTTTCTCGCTCGCTGATTCTCACTTATTTTGGGAAGTGCGTTCACTGAACCCCCCTGCAAGAGGGGAGCGGGTCTCAGCTTTGGTCTAATGCTACGACGGTGCGCCTCGGGTCATCCCAACACACAACTCGGCATACACCTCCACTCTCAGGCTCTGTCCGGAACATTACCCATACCTGTGTGCTGAGTCCCGGCCCATAAAAAAGATCTCCTTATGCAGGCCTCCTTAACCCTAACCTCAGAGGCCCGTCATATACCCGTGAATAGGATCGCAGACGTAGATTTATGCAAGAACGGCGCAACGGGATCGCCGCTTACCGCCGCGATGACGACGAGACCGGCGCGCGAGGAGGGCGCCTGTCCGTGCTCCGCGGTGCCGGGATCCAAAATCGGCCACCATTAAAGCGTTCCAGTTCGCCGGGAACGCAACGTCGGGGACTACCTTTGCCGCTAAAGCCTCGGTAATCCTGTCGGTAATCCCCTCTAATTTCCGGCGTCGAGCCGCGCGCTGTTCTGTTCCAATTAATATCCGCTCGCAATTAGCCCGTTTATGGGGCCCGGCATCCCCCGCTGAGCGGGACTAATGGGGTGCCCCAGGGGAACTCAGCCCTGCTTGGGATATATCAGACTCAGCTTGCCAAACAGGGCACATCTTTTTCCCCCCAGACATCAATGGTGTTGAAAGCTACACCATTGTAACTGCGGAGGGAAAGGCCATTTCCATTAACAATTCTATGATGGTTATAGAACGAGACAATGAGAAATCTCCTTTCCTGGCTACGGGGTTTTTCATTGGTTAAAGCGGCAGCAGTCTGCGTCCCTGCTTTTCACAGCTGGCCAATGGCAGTCCCCTGACGCTCGTAATTTCATGCCATCGTCAAGCGGCGACCCACGCGATCAAACACACGAGGCAGCTTGTTGCAGGTGTAGGCCAGACGTGCCCATTTCAAGTCCCAAACTTTCTAGGCGGCCGTAGACACGGAAACACAATAAAGTGCACGACTTGTTCAGAATGGTTTTCCCCACGGATTCGCATTGCGGCGCATTTGGGGCGTTATGGAAATGGCGCATTTGAGGAACGGGGTCGACGCCTTCGGGGGAAGGGGCGGACGAATCTGTACTCCGGAGCTCGACAAGAGTCTGCACTTTGGGCTAATGCGCCCACGGGTTCACCATGTCCAAACGCGCCCTTCTTTCAACGTCTCGACTGTCCCAGCACGCCGTCCCTACACTGCCGTTTTAAATTATACATCCCCACCTCGTGCTGCTGGAGCGAGATTCACACACGGACTTGGGGTTGTGTCTTCAGCGACGTGTGTGTGTGTGTGTGTGTGTGTGTGTTTTAGCCTTTGTGCTTGGCGGCAGGGGGTTGGTAGAGGTTACAGTGTCAGCGGGGGGTTGCCTATTGGTGGGTGGCCTGGAAAGGACCAATCGAAGGGGAGGGGGGGGGGGGGGTTCAGCCTTGCACATCTTCTTTATCGCTGCCTGTCAACCTTTCAGGCCTCAGAAGGGTAGTTTCAGTGACACATGACAAATGTCAGGGTGTTAGGATTAGAAAGGAGGAGAGAGCCCTTAAGTTAAAGAGAGAAAAAAATCGAATAATGAAAATACCCAGGCGCTGTGACCCGTCAATGCGCCGGTGGTTGGCGACGGGGGGGTGGGGATCGAACCTTTACGGAATACAAAGAGGGGGTGTTGGTGGTGAATCTGGATGATGACTCAGGAGTAGGGCGGGGGGGGGCGGATTCCTAGAATTGTTCCCAGGAAGATCAGAACACTGGGAGGTGGGGGCTGGCGAATCTCTCTCTGAAATTCCAGCAGTCTCGGGGTATACTTAGTCCCCTGACATTTCCAGGGAAACAGGTTCAATAACAAGCGTCGCCGGCAGCATGTGGCGCCGTTACCTCGGCGACGAGGTCTTTGTGTGTGGTCGCCGCACTTGCGCAGCGGGGGGGGGTGTTAAGAAAGCAAACTCAGGATCGGTTTACGGTGCCCCCTTAAAACGGACTAGCAAATAAACTAACAAAACCCCTCATTGAAAACTGCTGGTAGAGCCGACCGGAACGCATCTTTGCCACCTGTTGCAAATGGGGAGAACAGCTCCCTGTACCCAGTGAGATTCTATGACTCTTTCAATAAAATAAGAGTGTGTATTTATTCCCCTAAATAATCCAAATACAACTGTAGATGTAGTTCACCTCTTTTTAAAATCAAGTTCTATCCCTAAAACTGGACGATTTAATCCAATTACGCGGTGTGGAGAAACACAAAGCGCGGCGGTCTGATCACGTTCCTGAAGTCAGAAACAGCCTCATGGTCTTTCCCACTGCCTCCACAGAGACTTCAGATTTCTTTAGGAAATAGAACACGCTGGCAGCAAAACCTCACGGATATTAAAGATATTAAATTATATTTATATACACTAACAAACCTGATGAAGATACTCCGAAACACGCGCGTCGTTCGTTCAATTTTAATTAATGTAGCTAATAAAAGTTTTCGCATCTAAACGCTTTTTGCCTCTGAAGGTCGGGTCCTTAAACTTTTCTCGTTTGAGTGTGCAGGTTGAACATTGGTGCGTTACATTGTATATATTTTCATCCTAGTTTTCTTTTTTTCCATATTATATTTATATATCATATTTATATATTTATAAATAGTTCAATGCACACGTTTCTTCAATAGAGGTGCAGTTTGCAGCAAGAGTACGTCCACATCTGACCTTTTCGACTAACAAAGTGTAATTTATTAATCTGATTCTATTGAACATGTTTTTGTCTCTTCTAATGTTTGATATAACTGATGTATTAACATAGAACACAGGTGTGTATTACATGGGTGTGTATGTAATGTTTTCACTATGTAGACCTGTGAATTCTGGTTACGGATTGTTTTGCTCTCCGTTGTTTAGTTATATAATGAGAAGATGATTGTGTTAACCACTAATTGTACCAATCATAGAACACCTGTGCCAGCTTAATTGATGTGCATACCATATGTGCCAGCTTAATTGATGTGCATACCATAATGAACTGGAGTAGACTCTATGTGTCACCTGTTAGCTTTTTGCACCTAGAAGAGCGAACCTGAAGAAACGCGGTTGTTCGTCTCTCTCTTGTTTGTTTGTGCTTCTTATTGAATTTGATAAATTAAAATAATATATTCATAATAAGGTTGTTCCTGTGTTGAGTGTGCAGTTTACACTGAACCATCAAATTATATATATATATATATATTTGTATATTTTGTATATAGAAAATATAAATATACACATACAAAGTCATAAACTAACATAAATTACATGAAATAAATGTTTTAAATTTTCCCATAAGTTAACTGTTGCAATATCGTAATATATTTCATTTCAACATATTGCAGTATATATTCCATTTCCAAGGGAAACAGTGCAAAGTTTTTCTCTCCGTGGAATTATCTGCAGGTCTAACAACAATGAACAGTGGCAGTATCCACGCTACCCATAATTCCACATCACCGTACTAAACGGATT